>JANFPS010000003.1:16850515-17063015 GCA_024703675.1 Drosophila nebulosa
TTGTATATTAGCAGGCGTGGCTTCCCCACCCTCTTAGTTGGGTTAAAACTGTTTTCCCCTTGCCACTTGGTCCCCAATCATCATCATATTACCAAGTTTCATTCAGTTTGGACTTGAATATGATAAAGCTTTCTCAATGGGAATTATAGGATCACATTTTGATTTATTAAAGTAAAGTAGATTGTTTTTATACCCTATACCCATAGGGTAAAAGGGTATATTAAAGTCGCCACAATGTATGTAACAGGCAGAAGCATGCATTTCCGACCCTTAAAAATATATATGTACATAAATTCTTGATCAGCAAGAACTACCAAGTCGATATAGCCATGTCCATCGGTCCGTCTGTATAAACACCTAGATCTTAGAGATTATAAGAGCAAGAGTCATCAAAGTTGGCATGCACACGCTTATAGTGTATACGCAGATTAAGTTCACTTCAAATGTCCCGCCCTTAAAATTCGGAAAAAAGTGATTTTCTCCTGCAATATTTAAAATATTGTAATTTTTTTTTTTAAATTTAGTACACATATATTTCCTAATAATATGTATTGTTTTACCAAATTTCATAAAAATCGAATGAAAAATAGCCAAGTTATAGGCATAAACATTTTACAGGAGGGCGGCAGACAAATGAGTGAGTAAGATGGCATGCGATTGGAATGTGTTTGGTCTTAGCATGCAAAAGAGAGAATAAGACAGGGTTAATCATCAAAAAAACATAACAAAGAGTGAATAAAGGACGCATTGGTACAGAGTATATTCAAGTCGGTGAGGCGACTTGCTTTCTTTACTGGGTGTCAATCAGATCGTCTGAATACAACTCTTATGGTCGTTCAATCTACAAAAAAACTCCAATTTTAATCTATGTATGAGGTCATTGTGTGGAGATTTGGAAAATGGATTCGAAACATAAATAGAAAATTTTGAAACTTTTGAGTAAAAAATATTTCATCTTATATTTAAACTGATCATTCTAACGATTCAACAGACAGTTAAACAGATGATTCAAATCCCAAGAGATCATTTTGCATTGAAATTTACAATGATCAATTCTATATATTAAATATGTAAAAATTATTTATTGTAATTTTGGAAATTTGGCATTTTTCTTTTTCTGTTTCTTTTCTTTCAAATTCGGTTAAATATTTTTGTAAAAGAAAGCTAAAAGCGTGAATGGTTTCTCTCCATTTGAAGTACATTTTTAAAGGGCTAAGATTTAGGGCCCTCGTTAAAATGCCACAGGATATAAGCTTTGTGTGTTTCACTATTTTTAGATGAAAACTCTACAAAAAATATTTATTAAATATTTATTCTCAATTAATTTATTAGTGCATTTTGAATGTTGGAAATTGTGTTCATCATGTGAAACCCCCGAAGAATCCAACTAAACCCTGCCACAAAACCCCTAAAAAAAAAAAAAAAATTCCATTCGGATGACATAAAAGTTAAATGCCAAATCATAATTAATTAAAATGAATTTGCAGTAAATAAATTAAATAACTAATAATGAATGAAATGGAGCGTCGAGTTGGTGCTTCATTTTTGTCATTAGTCGTTAATTGGTTTAATTTATGTTGTTCCATCGATGAAATGACAGAAATACAATTGCCAATTGAGGGGCAAGCAACCACCTGTGGGCCGCCATGTGGCTGCCACGTGTTGCATGCCCCAGCATCAGCTTTCAGGCTCGTCTGAGGCTGAGGCTCAGGCTCAGGCTCAATTCTGTAAACAAAACAAAACCGGCAAAACTCGTTGGCCGAGTGAAATCCATGCAAATGGTATGAATCTAAATATATGCCTGCCAATGGAGCAGAGAGAGAGAGAGAGAGAGAGAGGGAGGGGAGGCAGGTTGAGGTCTTTACAATTTAGCTAGCCGAATGCCGGCAGCCAGTCCGAGGGCAGAGCCGAACATTTTGAGTGAAAGCTTTTGGCCAACACGAAGTCGACACTCGATTGCCACTGGCTGTGGCACTCGTTGTCGTTGGGGCAATTTTCTATTTTCTTTGTGTTCGTCGTTTCGTCAGTGTTTCGTTTGTGTCGGTTCTTCTTCTTCACACTCCCCCCACAACCCCCTTCAAATGGCCAGAACATCTCTCTTGGCGGAATTCTTAATGTTCTGGCCAAATGAAAGTGCCGTCAGTTGTTGTGCAGGCGTGCACGAGTGCGGTCCAATTTAGAAGACGGGCGGCTTCTCGGAGCGACCAAAAAAACAAAATAAAATAAATATACTTCAAATATAATCAAAAAAGAAACAAATATAAAAATCAGAAAGAAACAGAGAGAAAGACCCCCAAAAAAAAAAAAGAAAATTCAAAAGTGTTGCTAAAAATATTCAAAAGATTTTTAGTCGAATAATTTTTGTGTTGTTTTTGGTAATTATTTTTGTGTTGGTTTCTTTTTTTTTTTTTGTTGTTTGCTGTTTGTGTGTCAAGATCAATGAATAAGAAGTGCTCGTACTCTGTGTGTATGCTGTGTGCGTGTGTGTGTGTGTGTGTGTGTTTGGCAGAATTTAATCAGTAACCATTTCTATCTGTCTGTCTCTCTGTCCATCTGTCCGTCTGCTGCTGCAGTTATTCCTCTGCTTTTATCAATTGAAGTGAAATTGGCTGGAAAATCGCTTTAAATTTGCCCCACATACACACGGCGTATGAGTTATTTCTCTATATATAATTATTTTTATTCTGCTTATTTTTCTGAAAGTGTGTCACAAACACCCACACACACACACACACACACACACACACATGCCACTTCAGTGCTGAGTCATGTTGCCAATGTTGTCTGATCAAATGAGCATAGAAGAACAACCGAAACAACCGTATCAAATTGACAATCTAAATAAAACCAAAAGCCCCTCGGACTCGGTCAGTTGGAAGTTTTTAGATCAAATTCCAAACAATTCTCAATTATTGGATAGCGATCAGCATTTAAATGTTGGCTTTGTTGGGGTAAGTGAGCAACAATTGAATGGATCATAACTAAACCTAACCTAATATAGAATCGAAGAATTTTAGTCATGAAATGTGCAGAAGAACCATTAGGGAAGAGGCAAACCTCGAATGAGACCCACAGAGGGATCAGGAGTCTTGCTTTTTGCCTTTCAACATTTCTTTTGAGAAAGAGAGAAATAATTTTGTTCATCGATCAATAATAGATCAAAGATTTGAACCTAAATCGGTTGACTCTTAAGCCATAGAAAAGATCTCGAAAAGTGAAATATCTAAATTTGAATACGAAAGATTTCCCAAAAGAGATTTACCTCCAGTTGTTGACAGCTAAAGAACTGTGGTGGTGGGGTAGTGGGGGGAAGGGAAAGGAAATGCCCCGCCTGTTTAACAATAAATTCAAGTGTCCTTTAATAATTTTTGGAGAACACAAACAACACAAAAGGCAATGTTGTTGTTAGTTAAAACACACACACACACACACACACAATGGATGAGAGTGGGTAATGGGGGGGTAGGTGGGGGGGGGTTAAGAAAATTTAAGGCTTAGCGTCCTTTCGGCACTTATGTACGCATGATTTGAATAAAAATGTTGAGCATGCGGCAGGACCCAACGACAAGGACAACAACAACTCGTTCGTTGGTTCGTTCAACTGTTTTGTTGTTGTCTCCTGCACTTGGCCCCCCCCTTCCCCCGCCAAACAAAACGTACGAGTGCTATTAAATGAGGCAACTACAACACCTTTTACAAGGCATAACATGAAAATTGTAACAAAAATATGAAATTGCTTCTACTTGGAAACGAAACGAAACGAAACTGAGATCCCTTCCCTTTTTTGAAAGGATGTAGACGACAGAGGGAGGGCGATGGTAGTGAAAGGAAAGGGAAGACTGGTGGGTAACAATATTTAGTGCCCGCAACGTGCCACAGGCACAGCCGGTTCAACTTCGACCCTTGGCAGAACATACATATGTGTGTGTGTGTGTGTGTGTGTATGTGTGTGTGTGTGCCGGGGACTGCTGCTGCTGCTGCTGTCGTTGTTGATAACTTAATAGCAGGACAATGCAATACTTTCCATTTACGAGTTCATTTGTATACACACACACACACACACACATACACACACACACACACGCAGACAGATAGAAATAGCCAAAGTGTTGGCCTGTCTGCACCCATGGCTCGGCTCCGGTCTGTCTAGTCATGGCTTGAAATAAGCCCATTTCGCTTCAAATTACCCACTGTCAAGGACTTTTAAACAACTTCATAAGTTGCTCTTTCCGAGAGTGCACACACAAACACACACACACACACACACACACACGCACACAAGTGGCGCGCGCGTTGAAACAGCAGCAAACAGATTTAACCAGATGTCTCCTTTTAGTTTGCTTTAATTCGAATCTATGACTGCATTCCAAATACTCTAACTAAAACAACAAATTCCATTTTGGATATTATCCTTCAATTGGATTCTTATTAAATTTGTTCTTAAAGTTCATTTAAAAGGAAACGAGTCTAAAATTAAAAAAAAAGACACAAAACTGAAAAATCAAAAACATAACTAAACAGAAACCTAAATTGTATTTAGAAAAAGTTTTGACAGTTTCAATTCAACTTAAAATCTGAATCAATGCAATTTCCTCTAACAGAACTGACAATAATTTGGAATATTTTTCTTTAAATTATTATTTTTAATTTCAATCAATAAGTTTTGGAAACGGCAGAGAAAATCTTGAATTTTTAAGAAATTTCAACAAGACTCGAAAGTAAATTTGTAAAATTTTAGAAACTTCTTCTGCTTATTTTGTTTTCTTTCTAAATTGAAAGTTTGTTTGTTGTTTTTTTGTTTTTTTTTTTTTGAGATGCAAAAGTTTTATAGGAAAGTGTGACAAGCGATGGGATTCGGTTCATTTTTCATTTTGGCATACTTTACAGTAATTTCCGATGGCATGTCTGGACTTAAATCTGCTGCTATATATATATATATATATATGTATGCCAGCCAATTGCAGTTATAGACAAGAATGGAGACGTATATTTTTTGTAGCATATGTTGCACAAGTGGCCATAAAAACGTGTGACAACAACAACAACAACAACAACAACTGTATCTGTAACTTAACTGTAACTGAATGTACGTGATGCCCGGTTAGCATGGCGCCCTTCATCCTTCCTCTCCTCATCCATGACATCTTTATCCCAATGGCCAAAGCCAACATTTGCGGAATGCGTGTTATAATAACACCAAACCGAAACCCCAAAAAACCCGTAACCCGTAACCGTAACCTAAACCCAACAACAACAATTGTACCCTCTGTCTGCAGGCACTAAATCAACTTTAACTTTAACACTCAGCCCATTTGCATTACAGCAAGGAGAAGATCCTAGCATCCTAGCATATTCCTTGCATGTGAGCAAGGACAATATTAGCAGCAGGGAGCAGGACTAACCCACTGACTGTTTTCAATGAAATTTACAGCTTTTTAAATATGCCATTGTAGAAATCTGAAAACAACGAAGTTATTATACCCTTAACTTCCTCTAACGAGTCGAAGATCAATGAGAAGCTTCCTAAAGATCGCCAAATAGAGGCTAAAGGATTAGAAGGACAAGTTATTGCCTTTGTTTTTTTGGAGGTGAAACTTCTTTAGAAACGTTGTGAATTGACATTTTTATGAAACGAAATTCAAAAAACCCCTCGAGAGGGAAGAAGAAAGAAGAAAGTTCTTTCGACCGATCTCAGATATGGAAAACCAAAGTGATTGAAAATTGCTTTCAGCAGATCCAAGATTAATGCAAGTTAAAAAAAACCGCTTTAGGCAACCTTTACTAAGAATTTTGTCTGGCTTTATGTGGGAGGTGATACGGAGTGTGAAAAGGGGCTAAGCCCCCCCAGTTTTGTTGTTGTTTAATTTAGTTTCGTCTCATTCCATTTTGGCAATTAAAATTCAAATGGTTCCAGTTTTTCGCTCTCTCTGTTTTCTTGCCTTTACACACTTAATTTGAGATTAAGTTCGGTGGCCATAAACAATATTATCAGACAGATATAGCCAAACATATGTATATATATATATATTCTCGTTCTATAAACATAAACATAAACGATGGTCACGGTCTGATTGCCTCAATTTTAAGTGTGTATGCCGAACCACATGAGGAACCACACATCTCAAATCAAATTCAAAATTCTATTCCATTCCATTTTACGACTCTTACATATGTTCAGCCTTCACACAATTGAACGTAAAGAGGCCATAAATCATTGGCCAAAAAGAAAAGCCGACAACAAGAACTATTTATAAATAGAAATATTCATTTTATTGAGCATAAGCGAAAATATTCATAAATATTTTGTGTGTGTGTGTGTGTGTGAGAGAGTCGGTTTTATTTTTCTTACTCTTGCCTAATTTTAGATAATTTTCATTTCCGTTTACCTGACGCCATGTGGGAAATTCCTTTTTTTTTATTTTTCGCTAATCTCAACTCAAATCGGAAATAGTTTATGAATATTAACTGAAGAATCTTTGTGGCCTCGAAAATATATTGGCCAAGAAATATTTAGACTGATGCCTTTTTCTTTGAATTGCTTTTTTGCTATGCTGTTTGCAAGCTTGTAAAATGATTTACTTACTTGCGATGCCATTGAATTATTTATTTATTTATTTATTTATGAGCTACCCAACACCAAAAACAAGAAAGAGAGAAAGTGTGTGAGAGAGAGAGAGAGAGAGAGAGAAGGAAAGAACGAGCGCGAGAACTCCATTCATTCATAATTTATTCATTTATGACATTTTTATTTTATTTATTATGATTTCTTTTGACAGAAAGGTTTAATAAAATGCACACACACTGTGCCCTCTCACTCTGGCAGCTCATGCATGTAAATGCATTCCACACACACACACATACACACACACACACACACATGTATATATAAGGTGGATGCATCCATAATTGAAGAAGTGCAACGTGTGAAGTCCATCATCAACTGAGGCTTCTCTACAGCTGCCGCCCTGCTTCTGTTTCTGTTTCTGGTCATGATCCTGTTGGCCGCATCCCTCCATGCATTGTCATCATTCATTTCATCAAGGCCAAACAAATTGTTATTAACATTCATATACATACATTTAATTATAACCAAAGAGCCATAACTATCCATAATAAATTGTGTTTTTGAGACTTAAATTTAGGCAACAAAATTAAATTTTATCAACAATTGTCAACTTGAATAGCTTTTGATTTCCATCATAAATAACAACTCGATCATTATGATGTTCTCTGAGTTGATAATAATCCTTTTATTATAAAAACTGAACAATTGTGTTAGATGCAACGACTCTATAAAATAGATCAGTTCACTTAATTAGTTTTTCATTTACTCATTTACTCACTTGTTCAGTTATTCAATCACGCGTTTGCTCAGTTGTTCACTTCCTTTGTGTTTTATCAACTTACTCACTCACCAGATAAGTTGTTCATTCATTCACTTGTTCACTGGCTCACTTGTTCAGTTATTTTCTTACTACAACCGAAGAGCCATAACTATTCAACTTTACAACTACAAAATGAGAATTAAATTTAGACGACACTCGCCATGGTGTACTTTCTTTCAAAGATCAGTAAAAAGAAGCTCAGAAAAACAAAGAACGTGAGTCAGTGAACAAGTGAGTGAGTAAGTGAGTAAGTGAGTGAGTGATTAAATATAGAACTGAGTAAGTGAACTGATCTATCTTATCGAGTCGTTTTAACCCAACACTATTTTCTATGACCTGAATCAGTGATTAACAGAGGATGTTAATGAGTCAAAAATGAACATGTTCAGTGATCATGTTCCCTTACTCAATGAAAAGAGTTGCTCATAAGCTCAGTTAATTCCCTTCTCTGAAACATTAAATGCATTTGAAGAATTCTTTGAGAATTTGTACGTTTATTTACTGAACATGTGGTAAGAGTACGCTAGGCATATAAGTTGTGTCTTTTAATGGATTTTTTCAAGGTTAATGGGCTTGAAAAACAAAAAACAACTCGTTAAAAAATACCAAACATAGGCGTATGTGTATGTGTGAGTGGGCGAGTGTGTGAGTATGCCAGTGTGTAGGTAATTAAAATTTGTTATTTATAATTTGTTTATTTGATTTTAATTGTGGTTTGGTTTTGTTTTTTCATTCACAGACAGCAACAACAAACGATTACCAGCTACCAACAACAACAACAACAACAACAACAAACCTAAGGTGAGCAAATTGTTTTCCCTATATAGAATTAGATTTAGGATTTCATATCTCATCATGTCCAGCACTAGCCATCCCTAATCCTCCTTGTTCATACATTCACAAAAAAAAAAAAAACAAATTTAGCAATGGAATGGCATTGACAACTGGCCTACTAAACGTCGAAATTCTTTCCCAGCCCATAGTTGTCTACACCGATGCGAATGCGGATGTCAATGCGGATGTGGGAATACCAATAGCAATACCAAATTTTCAATTTACCACACCAACATCAACATTTCGACGAAAAAAACAATTGCAATTAGACAGAAAATCATCATCAATTGAGCCATCTGCAACATGGACGGCTCCGAGCCGACGCATAGTCTCTGCCCATATTAGTGACGATGTCACAGTCACCATGCTAGAAGATAACACTAATACCCAACCAGCAGCAGCAGCTACCCGAAAGCTGCCAGTGATCTCGACAACTAGCAAACCAAAATTATTAACAGGAACAACACCAAAAACTAAACGTAGAAATAGTCAAAATCTTGGTCAAATGACTGCCACCAGCCAAAGCGGTTCGGGCTCTGGTTCAGTGCACATTAAGACAACGATTATGCCTGGAGGAGGAGGAGGAGGAGTTGCTGCTGCTGCTGGATCAGCTATAGCTGGCCACTCGCAGTCCCAATTAAATGCTTCACGCAATCGTCAGGGTATAACAACTTCAACTCGAACCGGCGGAGTCGGTGGCAATAATGTTGGACGAGTTGATGGCTTTGTTGGCGGAATTGAGACATATTTGGGACTGATCGGTTGGCGTAAGAAATGTCTATATACATTGCTTTTGCTATTGATGCTGTTAATTATCACCAATTTGGTTCTCACACTCTGGATACTGAAAGTTATGGAATTCTCGACGGTGATTGACTCGCAATAGCATGGCTCGCATGGGCCATAAATTGTAATTGATGTACTTATTTGCATATTGCAGGAGGGCATGGGTCAGCTGAAAATTGTGCCAGGTGGCATACAATTGTCCGGTCAGGCCATAATTATGGACATGTTACGCGCCTCAACAATACGTTCCCGTCATGGTCAACCGATATCGATAGGTAAGACAATTTTAAACTAAATGAAATGATGAAATAGAAGACTTGATGTTTGATGGCTTTTCATAGGGGGGGGGGGGGGGGGGGGGGGAGGGTCAGGTCATCTGATTACTTAAGGGCGAGCCCCCTTGCTGGATTTGGCTACGCCTATGTGTATGATTCGAGATTGAGATTCATGAAGATTAGAAATGCTTGGCGCACATATGTCAATTAATATTCATGTGGCCGCTATTTTACTTTTCATCATACATGACACACAGGGGGGGGGTGAGTCAAATGCGGGGGGGTGGGTTAGTGGACAGGACGAATCAGTGTTTCGTCATTGACCTTCTAGTGGAAAATGTCAAAGTCATTGGCAGGTTGTTGGCCATGACTGGCGGCATTTTTGGTGGCATGTCGCATGTTTAATGAACTGCACTTGTCGCCCCATTATGTGCAGTCAGTGGTATTTGTTTACCCCCCCCCCCCCACTCACCACTACCCACTACCCATTCACCCGCAGCACTCAGGAGAGAGTAGAGGCCTAGCCAGAAGAGAGATTAAACGATGGCGATGCGCCGCCATGGCAAAAGGGAAGGCGACAAATGTGTGTGATGTTTCCGCCAAGCCAAGCCAAGCCATAAATCAACAGATATATATATATATATATATATATGTATGTACATATAATACGAATTGGAGAATGAATGGTAGGAAAGGTGGGTAGATGGGTGGATGATATCTGGCCGAAGACGACGTTAAATATCCAAAGACATTCAAGGTAATAAACGGAAGAGATCGCGTTAGTCTGGGTGGTCTTGGGTGGTCTGGGTGGATAGCCAGCCAAGATGCACAATTACAGATAAGCCATACGAAGGGCACCGACCAAAGAAGACAGATGGCATTTTGTCTACGCTCTCTAGGTGAAAGTTTCCCGCTGCGTTATGTAGCAAACCACAGACACGCACTCGGATGGGATGTCAAGGAAGTGTAGAGTGCAAAAGGGTAGGTCGTGAGGGGGATGGGATGGGTATGAGGGCGGTTGCTCAGGTAGCCTCAACCAACCAACCAACCAACCAACCATACATACAATGAATAATAGCAGCAAAAGTCTGAAATTTGATTTCCGTTTCCCTTTCCCCCCACCCCCGTAGCCTAAAAACGTGCCTTCTATATATATGTATGTATGTGTATGTCCTGTGTTCACACTTTGTGTCCTGGCTACAGCGGCAGCGGCAGGTCTTAAAATGTGAAATTAGAAAACTCATATCATCATAAAGTGGAAATCTAGAATCTAAATCCAAAATTACTTTTAATTTGTTAATCATGTTAAACTAAATATTTATCGACTTTTTTTCTCTCTCTCTGCTTCCTTTACTCGGTTTTTTCCCTTTTCTTTTTTGGTTGTTTTTTTTTTTTTTTGGCGTACACAGAATCATCACGTAATTTTTCAATCAATACACGTGACTCGAATGGCATGCTGGAGAATCATTTATTTTTGGGACACGATAAGTTCGAGTGTCTGTCGTCGGGTTTTCGCATCAATGATACAAACGGACGAAATTTATTTTCTGTAAATCGAAATGAAGTCACTATTGGAGCGCATGCATTGCGGATCGATGGTGAGGGTGGCGCCATCTTTCGGGAATCGGTGCAAACGCCTCATGTGCGTGCCGAGCCAGGCAGGGAGCTAAGGTAAGTTTGAATTCTATTATCTTCTGATTCTGTTGCTGATCACACAATATAAGAAGAAGTTGCAGATGCCTGTGTCCTGTGTCTGTCTGGCTGACTGGCTGTCGCTGTGGCAAGTGGCCCGGGTTGCGGCCAATTAAAGTGAAGTGCAATGAAATTGAAAGCCAATCTGTTGGCTTGCCACAGAACTGAAATTGCTCAGAGAGTGCAACAGCCGCTGCCGCTGCCACTGCTATTGCCGCCGCTAGCCGTGTTGAAATTCAACAACTGTAATAAATTTCAGAGAATTCATATCCACGACGATACGCACACACACACACACACACACACACACACACACACGGGGACGTATGCGAGTTTTAGCCAGAAGTGCAAGAGAGAGAGAGAGAGAGAAAGACAGACGCAACCGGGGAAATCTGAGAAATAAAAAATTAAAAACAAACACTCACCTGGCAGATGCCCAGCATCTCTCTCTCTCTCTCGCCCCGTGTGTATATAGATGTGTGTGTGTGTGTGTGTGTGCGTGTGTGTTTGTGTGGTATTTCAACGTCACCTTTGCGGCGATAAAAACAACAAGAAAACAACACAGCAACACACAAATCGCTGGC
Organism: Drosophila nebulosa; assembly: GCA_024703675.1. Classification (NCBI taxonomy): domain Eukaryota; kingdom Metazoa; phylum Arthropoda; class Insecta; order Diptera; family Drosophilidae; genus Drosophila; species Drosophila nebulosa. The sequence continues at coordinate 16,862,072 of JANFPS010000003.1, forward strand.
AGGCAAGAGACGCAATGGTTGACATTGGAGTTGCGTTGGGGGTACGCTCGCCCCCCCACCCCACCCCTTGTCATTCCATTACCCCTTTGACTCTGTCGCGCAGTCTTTGAGGTGTTGGCTGGCAGCTGAAAATATTTTTAAACACACACACACAAACATGGCAAAGCCTTAATAAAAAAGAGATGCCCAAGGTCCATTTTCACCGCTCAACAAAAAAAATGTTTGCCTACTTCTCTGGGCACATACATACCAACATATACAAACAAACATTGGCAATGAATTGAAAAGCGCTTTTCCATTTGGTAGACCATCTGAGAGTGTATGTGTGTGTGTGTGTGTGTGGTTTGTATGCACCATTAACAGGATCGGCCGCTTGTAATAACATTTTCATTGACAAATTTGTTGATGGCCCGGGTTTGTTGGTTCATGAAAATTACAAATTGTCTGGCTATAGGTACCTACTCACACACACACACACACATAGAGAGGGGCTCAATGTACCATGCCCATGTTGTATGCCCCAAAAAGTATGCTATGATTTTTGTACAATTCAATTTATGCATATTTTTTTTGTATAATTCTTGCAGACTTGAATCACCCACACGTCAATTGGAAATGACCGCCGCCAAGGACATCAATTTGCAATCACGCGCCGGTGGCATAGAAATTATGGCTCTAGAGGATGTGAAATTTCGTGCCCTCGATGGAAGTGTAAGTACATAGTATAATTAAACAGATCAATCATACGCCAAGTGGCCCATGGCCAAACACCAACTTTGATGTTCTTCTTTTTTTGTTTTTTTTTTTTGTGCTTCCCTTTGTATTTCGTTTGTAGCTGCGTCTCGAATCATCTAAAATACTGATGCCCAATTTACGTACCGCCCAGCCACCGATTCTTGGCGCTGCCCAGAATCGTGATCATTTGCATCGTGTATTTCAATTGTGTGCCTGCTCCAATGGCAAACTCTTTTTGGCCGCACCGCATTCCATATGCGCCGGAGACGATTCAACAGTTTGCAGATGATCTGCATGTGCAATCTATTACAGCAAAGGACACAACACATTAAATTCCAATTATGAATCGAGACTCGACTCAAAGCTATATCAAGCACTCATATCTATAGACAAATATATTGAAGCAATTGAGCATATGTATGATATATCATTATGGCAGAGCAAGGGGTGGAAGAGAGAGGAGAGGAGAGGAGAGGAGAGTTCTAGCTCTGCCACAAGTTCAATTTCAGTGCAAAATTTTAACATTTCAGTTCGAATAATATTCACAAATGAAGCATAGATCCAAATATAGTTGTTATCCATTTTTGTTTCGCTTTCGTTGAGAGATAAAATACAAAAATATTTTCCCCTTGAGGTTTCGATTACAAAATAGTTTTAAACTGGATTTTAATTACTTACCTTAGTTGGTCGAGAGCTTTTCCAATGCGTTTAATCCTGTTGAAATAACAAAAATTGTTTGTGTAAAGTAAAAGAAATTCAATATTAACATATGCACACACACACACACACACACAGGCACACATACATATACTATATATCATACCATTATCAACTATAGCACATGACTATACATACTATATGATATTGAATTGGAAAAGTAAGATAGAAAATTCTTCAGAAATTGAAATTCAAGAACAAAATCAAGAGCTTCTTAGACACTTGAATGTTGTGTATTAGTATTAGTTATAAGAGAAGAAGAACAAATCCACAAATACACACACACACTCACACACACCAACACACACACACACACACAGACACAGAATAAAATTGCCAGATCAATTAGCATTTGTAAGGAAAAATTAAATTTGAAATTGAAGAAAGCAAAATACTTTTAGAATAATATCAATTATATATATATATATATATATATATAGTACCGTTTAGATAATAATAATGATGAACATATGGATATATGTATGTATATGTATATGGTAATATGGGGCAGGCACATGCTTTCATCTAGATGTATTAACTAAATTTGATTTTGGTATGCAAAAAGGTATGTAAATGATAAATGTGTGTGCCTATTATTGTAGGTCCTAGACCAATTTGCGGTTATCATACTTATACGAATATGAATATGAATATGAATATGAATACGACTATGAATATACATATATATATATATATATATATATAAAGCTGGTGGCTGGCATTATAATCGAGTAAAGTTAAAAGAAAATTTAACCAAAATCTAATGTCAATGTCTATGCCCTTATGAAAACTTGTTATAACCCACTGAAATAAATATATACAATATATACATACATATAAATACATATATATATATATATATATATATATATGTGTGTGTATGTGTATGTATGTATATTTTATAGCAATCAGATTCTAATGTAGATATAAAAAAAATAAAGATTATTGTAAGTGAAATGGCAAATTAACAATTAACCAATACGAAGACAATGAAATATCATCCAATGAATTAACGCAAAAGAAAAGAGCTAAATACAAATGAATATGAATGACTATGAATAAATATAACTATGAATATGAGTATGCCTATGAGTATGCACACACACACACACACACACACACCTACACACACAACACAAATCAAGTTGAAATATTGCCGTTACAAAAAAAAAAAAGGTAGTGAAACGAATGCTTTTTGACTACAAAAAAATCTGTTAGTTCTATGTTTTTTTTTTTTAGCACAATTAAGAAATGAATAAATAATAATGTTTATATATGACTAGAATTGTAACACATAACTTGATATGATGAAATAAATATATATATATATATATATATATAAAGATATATGTATATAGAAGGAGAACGAGTCAAATGTAAGAAGGCCAAGAACTTAGTTTTCTTTTGGCTCCTGCAATTGGCTGGAACCTACAACTGGGTTTGGGTTAGAAATTTTTATGGTTTCTGCTTTCTATTCGACAGCAAGGATTTTGCGCACTTTTTCCCCCAGAAGCCCAAGCCCAAGCCCGAGAACGAGCCCAAGCCCAAGCCCAAAGCTGCAACAGAAACTGAAACTTTTACTGAACAATGCCAAAAAGCGCTCAAGCCCGAGTAGCAGCAGCAGCAGCAGCAGAAGCAGCAGCAGAATGTGAACACAAAAAATAAAAGAGAGCAGCTTGCTTGTTGGTTAACGCCTTCTACTAGCAAGCACTTCAATTGAATTGAATTGGCATTTGAATTGTGTCGTTGCCCCACTGTGCGGCGGCGGCGGCGGTGACGGAGGTGGCATCTAAGCGATGCCAAGTAATGGATGAGTCCTCGTTGCCGTCGTGTCGTGTTTTTGTGGGAGTTCCCCCGACAAAACGACGACGAGTTCGTCGTGTCAGGCAAATTGAGTTATTTCTGTGAGCCAAGTTCGTCACACAATCGTTTTGTTTTGAGTCAAAAACTGTGTGAGAGGAGCTTGGCTGGTTTTTTTTTTTAAGGGAGCTTTCCTCATCCTCCTCCTTTTTGTTGGTGAACCTTTTCTCGCCCATTTGACTAACCGATTAGTAAGTAAATAAATGCTTATTTATTATTCAACTGCCATGCATAATGCTCGATCTAGATTAATGATCCTGCATCAGTTGCAGCATAAATAGCTTTGGATTAGAATGAAACTGCAACTGAGAGAGAGAGAAAGAGAGAGAGAGAGAATGCATTTGCAAAAGAAATTCTTCCTAGAACAACATTTACTTAAAATAAATTACTTTGATACATTTTTAATCTGATCGGTAAATCGTTGAACTCAAACTCGAACTCAAACTCGATCCTTTAGCTGTCCTTTTATCAAAATGTTGTTTGTTCTTGATCTAAATGTTTGTACAGCTGTGTTCAGAAAAATAGGAATGCATACTAGTATGACACAAACCTAAAAGTTACCATTTACTTGATCATCCGCTTAGACAGTTTAAGGAATGAGGTGATAACGACAAAACAGCGAACAAATTTTGACTTTTTGGCGTTTCCTTTTAATTTTTTTTTTATGATTTTCAACACGAGCATCAAAAGTTGCCTGTTCAGTAAAATAGGAACGCAAAGTTTGAGCCTCATCAAAAGTTAAAAAAAAACTGAATTTAAATATAAAAAAAGCTATCATTAGTGAGTTTTATTTATTGGTAATGGCGTAGATAATCAATACTAACCAAAAGATTTAAATTAATTTGCATGAATTTTCCGTTTTTTTTTTTTTTTAACTTTTAAGGGGGCATTCCTATTTTCTGAACAGACAAATTTGAGGATTCATTTTGTTTTTGAGCCATTAAAGGCAAACAAATATAAAGTTTTATCCAAAAAAATGTGTAATTATTATAAGAAATATATACAAATTCTTATTTTCATTCATTTTTGCAGCTATTTTGCATTTTTCTTGCTTCTTTTCCCCCCCTGTTTCTGTGCAAGGCAACTACATGCCTATTTTTCTGAACACAGCTGTACTTTCATCACTTTAAAACATTTTTCAAAGCGTATAATAATATTTTTCTATTTCAAATCATCTGGCCATAGTTATTTTCTTGATCTTAATGATCAGCTGGAGATATGTTTGGACTATTCTTTTTGATATCTAAGAAATCGCTAATTTACTTCAATTCCATAATCCGAACCGGTGGATAAAAGGTTAACTGTGGGGGGAAGGGGCGTCGGCGGGGTAGTGAAAATGAATGCTGGTAAAAAAGAGGCATAAAGAGAACAAAGACTGAAGGTCCAAATTGAGCATAGACAAAGGACTTGAGCAACAAAAAGAGGGGTAAGGGGTAAAGGGAAATGTGATGGGAGATTGAAAGTCAGATGGGGACACTTTTCTGTTTCTGACACATGGCGAATTTTCGAAAATATATATATATATAAAAGTATATATGTGTGAGAAAAAGTAGGAGGAGTAGATGAGTAGATGGAGATGTAATGTAATACAATGGATGGGAGAGACAGAGAAGATGGTGGGGGTAGGGAGGAGAGAGTTAAGGGGTTATATTTAGTATTCCATTAATATTCTAATAGGCGCTTTTGTACTTTAGTTACTTTCGACATTGGCATCACCCTCGCATCATTTTGCCGCATTTTGGCTACTGTTTGCCACTTTTATGTGACAGTGTGTGCCATCCCTTCCCTGCCATCCCTCCCATCCCTTTCACTGGCACACCATCCATTGCCCTGACTCCAGTAATCACATAAAATTTTCTAATTACCACACACACACACACACTCACACATAGCTAAAGTTTTCGCGAGTCTTCTATTTGGAAAATTTCCATGCATAACTCACACACACACACGCACACATCGACACACACACACACACTCACTGTCTTGTAAATGTAAATGAAAACACCTTGCCGTATGGCATATGTGAAAGAAGGTCATAAATTTTTTAGGCTATCGTCTTTCTTCGCATCCCATTCATTCTTCTCTCTCTATGTCTCTCTCTCTCTCTCTCTCTCTCTGGTTCTCTTCTCGGTCTCTTCTCTATGGCATTCTCCAACGAATGTGTATGGCAAGGCAACAGTTAGTTAGTTAACGGTATCTAAAATGGGTGTAAACTTACGTCAAACTGACAAATTAAGTATGCATGAAAGTGCCACAACCAGACGCAACCAAGAGCCAAGAAGGACCCAAGAGCATAAGGTGATAGTAGTGGGTGGTAAGGGGAATGGTGAGCGAGAAGGGGAGAGAGCCTCGTCTCGTCTCGTCTCGTCTCGTCTCTTCTCAGGTCTTACCGTTGCAGTTAATAGGATTTGACTGGAGCCTGGAATCAAATTAATTGTTTCATTTGTTTACAAAATGCTTATAGTCAAAGTCATTGTTAGCTGCAACAGTGTTGAAGGACCTCTAGCCGTGTGTGTGTGTGTGTGTGTGCGTGAAGATATGTTTGTGCCTTAACTGACGTTTAAGTGGGCAATTAAGTAAAACTGTTTTATGCTTTCATCGTTTAGGTTTGTAGCAAGAAGCAGCTTCTTCAGCCATTTCAGTTACTCAATGTCACTCAGCATCACCTTCCACACACACACATGCACACACACACACACACACACACACAGCTAGTGTCCAAGCCTGCCTGCTAGTTGCCTGACTTCATTCACTTGGCTCAATGATTGATTGGACCACATACCGCACTCAACACTTGGCCCAGCGCTCTAATGCCGTGTGACAGGCCAGCTTCTTCCTTTAAGGACCTGTCAATCTCTCTCGAACCAGTCGTCCTCTGTTTAACATTGTTAACTTAAATTAATACCATAATATTCTGCTACGATCAAGACAATTTTTTAATTGCAATCGCAACAAATTTCAAAAGACAGCATAAATATTAAATGCATTCCATTGGCATTCCGTTGGCATTCTGTGGTTAGCAATGCAAAACAATTGTATCTATATATAAGTATATAGAAATGCATATAGATAGATATATAGATACATATGCGATAATACTTTTGCCATGGAATGCACGTTTTTTGCTGACCAAGTTAACAAATTTATGTTGTAATGAATGTCAGTTGGCGCATATCTTAACGTCTATCGGCGCTTTATGCACCACTTTAGCACTTCTTCGTCCTGCTGCGTCCTGCTGCGTTCTGCGGCTGGTCCTTTTGCTAAATGTATATATGTACATTTTATATATTCATGTTCACTTGCGGTTTTAGTGTTTTTGCTTTTGCTTTTTTGGCTAACAATTTAATAGTTGCAAGCATTGAAAACTGTTTTTAGCCATCTTATCGCAACACACACACACACACACACATTCACACACACAACACAAAGTTGCAAAACAAATCAGGGAAAACAAAAAACAGAGAGAACATAAAGGAACCCCTTTAGGCCTGCCTGCCTGCCTGATGAAAGAGTAGCAGTAGCAGGGGCAAGGGGAAGATTCCCACCGAGCTTGAATTACGAGCTGTTCACTTTTTGTGAGTGCCATGCCATAAGCGTTTCCACCTTGTTTTTAACTAATCTGTATATGGTGCGGGGGGGGGGGGGGACTAACTAACAATTAAAGCGATAGCCATTCAACGACATTCTAATACTCTGCCAAACGAATATTGGCAAATTAGAAACCTCCTCCGTCTAAAACTAAAACCGAGACTTTAGTCCCATTCACAAAAACAAAAGTCGCTCTTCATTTTTAGGATCGTTGGGGCGCGGGCAATTAAAGCTGTTAGCGGGCAATATGTTTAGACGGATGGTCTTTAAGACGATCCTATCTAAGTATCTAACAGCAATTAGCAGAGGTTGTGAGGTTAGAGGTTTGAGGGTATATAAGGGTTTCGGCATATGCTGTAAAGTTAACCTTCTTCTACCTTTACTTTACTTGCGTTTTTTTTTTTTTGCGTTTTTTTTGCGTTGTTGTTGTTGTTGTTTTTTACGAGCTGTTGCCGGTCTCCGGCTCCGGCTATGCGCGAGTGCGTGTTAACAGGCAATTAAATCCGAATTACATTTTGGCTTCTTTGCGCCCCAATCCCCAATGTGTGTGTGTGTGTGTGTGTGTGTGTGTGTGTGTGTTAAACGGCAGGTGTGCCAAGCACCAAGTTGAGCAGCACGATTTCTACCCCTTACCTGACCAGTGCCGTCTTCTTACACCCTACACACACACACACACACACACACACACACACACACAATCCCTGATAAGGCTCCTCTTCTCAGAGAAATTCTAGAGAGTTCAGTTGGTCCTTACAATCCTGATGACTGCCACTGCCACGTGCCAATTAAAGATAATTTTTAATTGCTGCCGCACAATGAAGATTTATGCCCTTTTTTTTAGAGGAAGGGAGAAAGGGAGGGGGGGTTGAAGAAGGGTCTAACTAACTAACTAGAATGTGGAACCAATATTCTGTGTGGGTGGGACCTTTAATTGAATTACCAACTAACAACAACAACAACAAGAACAAGAAAAACCAAAAAAAAAAAAAAAAACAGCCCAACCAATGACCCATTCCAATAATCGAATCGAAACGTATCGAAACGAATCGATTCTCTAAATGTTCGAACATCAGCAGCATTTGCATTCCATAATGTGTCAAAGGCGCCGAAACCGCAAAAAACTTTACTCAATTCAATTTTTGGTCAACATAAAACGTAATAAAAGAAAGCAAAACCAAAGTAAAGAGAGAATGTCCACAAAAAACTGAAAATATTTACATTCAAATCTCGCATGGAGATGTTGTATGAAAAGTAAATGGAATTCAATATTCTCACATCAAATGCACTTGGAGAAAAAGAAAAGAAAAGTGTCTCATAGATCGACTTATACTCTTTGAATTGGCCGGGGTTGCGAAATTTTTCAGAGTGGAATAGTAGGAATAACTTTAGGAATTTTAATTTCGCGCTAAACTTGGAGATGATTGAATTTATAATGCAATTATTACAGCTCCTTGCTTTTATTATTATTTTTTTTTTATAATTAATACCTAATATAATTGAAGGATTTGAAAATTGATTAGTTCCTTTATTGCTAGGATCTCCTGGAATAGCTTTATCTGAGGTTTCATTTGAAAATTTTAGTATATTACATGCAGGGCCGTAGGGCCAAGAAGTAAAGGTGAAGGGTCCTTCTCATTTTTAATATTTTTTCTTTATTCTCAGGGAAATGTAATTCAAAATAAGACGTTGAATTCTGTTTTAAATTAATTCGTTTATAATTTTAAATTATTAATAATAAAGTAAGTCACATTCAAGAGCATTTCAAGATCGAGCCGGTCAGCTTCCTCTGGGTAGGAATCGGCTAATGGCTGCTGATTGGCTGAGCTTTAAACCGCATTCAGGTGGAACGTACTACCCACCTGTTCCGCCGGCCCTGATTACATGAATAAAAGTTATAATGATCCTTAGTCTTAGCTGATAATTTAAATGCCAATTCTTTTTTCTTACACAAATATCAAAGAAAATTGTAACAGTGTAGAATATCAACATAATATATCTATATATATATATATAAATTGCATTTGCCGGCAAGGCAAAAAATGAGTTCCAACTGGAATGGTTGAGGAGGGGGGAGGTGGGGGCGAACGTTTTATATCAGCAGCAAACGCAAATGAAGCCATTTCGCACCATTCAACGTGAACTACTTTAAGAGAGAGAGAGAGAGAGAGAGAAAGAGACAAAGAGGGGGTGAATGGATGGCCAAGGACTATGTGTGTGTGTGTGTGTGTGTGTGTGGGTGTGTTTAGGTGTGTGTGGGTATAGGGCAAAGGCAAGTTAATCCTTTTGTGAACAAAACATACGCTCTTTGGCCCGCTGACCGAACCAGAAATTCTGCTGTTGCTTCTGATTCACATTCACAGATTCTAGGTGGGTGGCTAGAAGAGTGTGTGTGTGTGGGGGGGGTGGCATGTGAAAGGCGTTACAAGAAGTGTGGCAAAACGGAAATCAAATGGAAAAACTCAGTGCGTCGCTGCTTGAATGCAGTAAAAAACACTTTGCCGAACGCAATTTCTATTGTCAGGCAGCAACAGCAACACGGGAGGTTGGGGGGGGGGGGGGGGGGGGGGGGGGGAGTGTGTGCGGTTGGTAAAAGAACTTTCTCTCTGTGACATCAGACCAAACAAACCATTCACCCACAGCTTGTAGCCACAACCCCCCCCCCCTCCCTGCCCCCACCTCTCCACTCCTCTCCTCTCCTTTTACTCTTTCTCTGTCTCATCTTTTTGCAACGTTTTTCCTCTCTGGTTACCCGCCTATTGTTTGTTAGCATTGTGCTCATAGTTTTTGTTGTTCTTTTACTGTTTGTTTGTTTGTTTGCTCCATAAACATTTATATGTGTGTGTGTGTGTAAGTCCTCCTTCTTTTTTTTTTGTCCAACTTCTTTATAACGTATTTTATTTTTCACCAGCAGCAGCAGCAGCAGCAGAATTTCCATTCACTTCATTTGCCTATACACACGGCAAGGAGTCAAGGAGCTTTTCTCATTGCTGGGACGCAGGAGGCATTGTTACTGCTGACTGCTGCCTGCTGCCTGCTGCCTCCTGCTGGCGGCAGGCATAAAAAGGACCAACTTTTGTCGCTTGGTAATGATGGCATTTTGGCATTTCTGTTGCTGTTGCTGCTGCTGCTGCTGCTGCTGTTTCTGGTGCTTCTTCTTCTTCTTCAGCTGCTTTTCCATCTGGTTGTTGTTGTTGTTGGTAAAGTTTTGTGCACACAAGTTTAAACAAAGCAGCCGCCAGCCACATAAACAGTCGACAGGCAGCGTTGCGTTCTTCGGGTCAAATACACACAGAGAACTAGAAACGGTTGTGTGGGTGGTTGGCGGTTCAGTGGGTGGTGGTGCATCATCTGCAGCTGCATACAAGCTCGCTGACACTCGCCAAAAAGCAAACCCAAAGCAAAGCAACAAAAACAACCAAACAACCAACTAACGCGCCCCAGTCAAAGTCATTGTGGCTTATACTTTCGGTCAGAAAAATATATATAAACAGTTTATCAATCCCTCCTTCTCCCTCCTTTCTTCCCACACAATCCACTGTAATACACTTGGCAAAATGATTATAAGTCTATCTGTTTCGAAAACCAATTAACCTCTCAGTTTAAGAGTTTATTCAATTCTTTTGATTTGAGGCGGAATTGGACGTCTTTAACTTTAGTTATAATCACAAATTTGAGAAAGAAATAATTGTCGAAGCAAGATAGAGGAAAACTTAATTTAATTAAGAGAATTTTTTTTGTTTCCAAGTTTCTCTCTTGGTGTAAGTTGTTTACCCATTTTCGTTCACTTGTCGTATACTTAATATTTGTCGTCTAAAGGGCGACAACAACAACAACAACAACAACAGTTAATATCTCATATTTCTTTCGATTCACCAGTATATACATATATTAGCATTGCGTTTTATTAACTATATTAATTTTTTTTTTCATGTATTTTAGTTACAGTTTGCTGTGCGTTTCTCTTATCACTTAATTGAAAAACATAAAAACAAATGTTCTTCCTATAATTTGTTCTTCTTTTTTTTTGTTGGTGGTAAACGAAGTGAAGCAAGGGGGAGAGAGAGGGGTGATGGTCAACATATAGTTATAGTTATGCTTGCTAATCAGCTTATATGCGCAATTGTTCCTATAAATTTAGTGGTCCACAAACATTTAGTGTGTGTGTGTGTGTGTGTGTATCAGAATAACTGGCAAATAATTTGCCAAACACACACACACACACACACACACACACATAGAACGCACGCACGCACACACAGACATAAATTTCCTCTTCGATGGTATCGCTGGCTGCAACTGCACGCTTGACTGGACACCCAGAGAAGATTGTAAGTAAAATTATATTGTACACACTGCCCCCTTACCCCTTGCCACCCTCCTTACTCCACTGCCAACAACGCTCCCATATCATACATACAGTATATACACCAGAGAATGGATGGACAGTGTATGATAAGCCGAGAGCAACTTTTCTGAGAGAGAGAGAGAGAGAAATTCCCAATTCCCCATTTTAAAGTATCACACAATTCTCAAAATCTCTCCTTCTCTCCTTCCCAACTCAACTGTTTAAAATGGCCAAAAGTTTTTGCCAATGCAACAGCTGGCCATTTGCCTGGTCCTGGATGAGCGGTTCCTTCTTTGTTGGTTGGAAAGTTTCATCAGAATGTGTCTTATGATTCGTTTAACAACTTTATCTGTTTAGAGTGAAGATCCTGGTAAAAGGAATCTATATATAGCAAGACGATCCAACTAACAGAACTTTGCTGCTCTTGTTCAGTAGATTTCTCACTTAAATCTCTTTCTCTCTCACTCACTCTGTCTCCCTCTCTCTCTGTTTGTCAGCTCATTTGATAATGGGCGCTTGTCTCATTTATGGAAATGACTGACAGGGCATGGCAGTTCATTCGTACTCCTAGATCTGTATAATGACGAGCGCGCGCGTTCCATGAAAAGCATTTAATTTGTTTTCTCAAGAATTTCTCACAAGGCACAAAAAAGGAGGTCCTGGCAGCAGGAAAAGCGAAAACTCAAAAGTTAGGTGGCAACTTGTTTTTTCCCCCCTTTCTCAAGCTTTTTTGATTGTTTTCCTTTTTCTTTTTTTGTTATTTGGACTTTTGTTAACCCTTTAACCGCCCCCCCCCCCTCCACCATTCACAAACCCCTAAACCGTTTAGTACGTTGGTTTTTATGAACTCTTCGTCTTGGGCAAGAAGACTGTGTGGGCAGGCGCATTATCTTTAACTCAACTCAAACCCTTTTCTCGTCCTCCTCCTCCTGCTGCTTCCTGCAACAATTCCAACTCGATTCACGCTTAATTACCATGACAAGAAGAACGAGAAAGATTGTGATGCCATGACGTCATTAAGTTGCAATTAAAATAGCTAAGGATTTTTAATTAAAATTTACTTTCTGTTTTGTCTCTAAATTATGCGTTTTAGACGAAGGATATTCAGTATTTGCCCATAACAATTAATAGACTTGACTTGGCTAAGGCACATGCACACACACACACACACACAGATAGAAGAAGGTGTGTGTGTGTGTGTGGGTGAAATACAAAATTTAACATTATTTCTTGTTGTGTTCGCATTTGCATATATTTAATATCAATAAATAATTCGTTTTACAAATTTATGCAAAATTTATAATGCAATAATTGTTCAACAAAATTAAATTGTCAAAAACAGTTACACACACACACAGGCACATACACAGGCACACACTAACTAAAAACCTAAATTCAAAAAAAAAAAAAGAAAATAAAAGAAACAAAAGCCCAAACCCAAACCCAATCGACAATCGACAAACCAAATCGACATCGACTCGCATGTTATATCAATTGACAGCGAATAAAAATGTCAGGCAAAACATGAAGCGAATAAACATGAAGCAGCCCAGTGCAAACATTTAAGTGTCCAATTTTTGGTCTACCGAGGGGGTTGGGGGTTGGAGGGTCTGCAGCCACAAATAAGACAACATGGCCAAGAGCAATATAACGAATAACCAAGCCACAAACTTGACAGCAAAAAGAAAACGCCAACGAAAAAAGGCGGCAAACTTTGGTCGCCTCTCAAAATACTCTAACATGAAAGGGAGGGGGGGAGGAGGGTGATGGAGACAAAACAGTTTCTCAAGTGAAGTTTCTGTGAGCTTTCATTGCCATCAAGGTGAACCCTGCTCAGCCAATTGAACTAGCGAAAGGTCGTTCATCGTATGTCAGCTACACACAGATAGCTGTGCGTGTGCGTGCGTGTGTGTGTGTGTGTGTGTGTGTGTGAGCCCATTATCTATGTGTTTACATCCCAATTTGATTCCCCAAATGTCTTGCCCATTGCCCATTGCCCATTGCCCGTCGTGTTTGTTTCCAAAGATTTGTTGTTGGCAATTTCTTTAGCTGGTTCGTTCTCTGGTTCACACTCTCTGCCCGCTTTTTCCACTTTTTCCACTTGCTCCACTTGCTCCTTGCTCGCTGTGTTTCATTTCATTCGATTTCCTGCGCCATACGTCTTATATCCTGTCCTGGCTTAGAGTCGCCCACTTTCTTTTCCCTTCATTCGTATATATATATATTTATTTATTTATTTTTTTTTTTTTTGGTCTCATGGCTTCCGAGGTAGCCCTAATAACTGCTGATTGTGCGATATTGCGTGCCTCCACCAATATCTACACCTCTTTTTTTTTTTAACCCCTCGCTTCCTGTCTCTCTCTTCGTCTGTCCGTCTGTCCGTCTGTCTGTCTGTCTGTACGTCTCTCTCTCTCTCACTCTCTCTCTCTCTCTTGCTGGCTGTCAGCATTTCTGTTTGGCATTGAACCCCCGGAGACCTTTTCGTACACTCATAAATGTCTTTCAATCATAATGTTTCAATAAGTCAAAATCGATTACGAACTTCATATGAAATTTATTGCACTTTCGCAAATATGACATTGACTGGTATGTGTGTGTGTGTGTGTGGGTGTGGGTGGGCTGGTTTGTTCGTTTCTGTGCGTGCTGCTTGAACGTCTACATCTACCGACCAACCTCCCCTCCCCCCGCCCTCTTGATACTTGGCCCTGCTTCAATCTGGCGCGGCGCGTGTGAACCGCATTTTGTGGTTTGTTTATCACAAGGCTCCCTCGCTCTCTCTCTCTCTGCCCAGCCCACCCCTTCTCTGCCCACACACACACACACGCACACGCACACACAAAATTGAATTTGCCAAAGGGGCAAAGTGCTTAAATATTTAGTTAAATGATTGACAGGGATTGGACCCAGTCCAGTCCAGTCCAGTCCAGTTCGATAAAATATGTACATATATATGTATATCGAATAGGGCGGGAATGGGTTGAGAAATGGTAGGAGATAGAGTCCATTAACTATGCATAGTTAGATGATTATTTGTGCATTGGCAAATTATCAACTATTGATGATGCTGGGTGGTGGCTAGATGAATGAATCGATGAATGGATAGATGGAATTGCCATGTCACGTTGCCATTGTGCATGATCAGATCACATTCTGATCAATTGGCTGGCAACCTAATGAGCATTTCCACATTGCACATCAGTTCCGCTTGATTGCCCATTTATGTATGTATGTACCTCCCCCTTCCCTTTCTGCTCCTGCTCTTACTACTCCTGCTTTGCATGACTGACAATATGTGTCGTAGTTTGGGGTCCTTGGTCCTCTGACCCAAGCAGTCAAGCGTTAACAGAAGGTTGACCAAAATGTCATCAAGCCAAGCGACAAATTTACTTTACAACTTTTTGCTGTTTTCTTTTGCTTAACTTTCCTTTTTCTTTGCGGTTAAGCAAATCAGAGACGTAGAGAGAGAGAGTGAGAGAGAGACCAAGACAAAGAGCAGACCAAAGAAAAAAAATGTTATGAAAGTGAAACTATAGAGAGAGTTTAGTAATTTAACTTGTATTGAATTATTCCCACCTAAAGTTCCATATGCCTAGTTATCGATTAATCGATAAATTTCTTTTGCTCTATGTCCGTCCGTCTGTCCGTCTGTCGGTTCCCAGACAAACTAGTCTCCCAGTTTTTAAGTTTTTTTTACCCAAATTTCGTATTTAAGTTTTTTATAATTGCAGGCAGCATATTTGTCTCAGCCGAGTTATTTGGGCCACTAGATCTATAGTTACCATAGCAATTTATGTGTTTTAGAAAGAGAGTGGCATACCGTTCCATGCTCAAAATGAGAGTAAGTAATTGGTAATTGGTTAAAGAGTCTTCTTCTTGATGGCGTAAAGTTAATAAACACTTTAAATAGTTTACCATTTCACTGGCTTCTCTTGGCATTGTCGATTTTCTTTTTCGTACTTTTGTGTAGTTTTTAATTTTTCGCATTTTCGCAATGCAGGTGTAAAATAAAAGAAAAAGATGGCATACTCGATGCTGGGCCACCATTTGCTTTGCTTTTGCCTTTGGCTTTGCCTTTGCCTTTTTTTTTTTTGTGCAAACAAGCGGCGCTTAATCAAAATCATACGCGACGCTGCATCGCATTGCGCAAACAGCAACAAAAGCAGCGGCAACAGCAACAGCAGCGGCAGCAAACAGAACAACAACTGTGGCAAGGACAATGAGTCGTAAAGTGAGCGGCGCACGGCAAGGACTCTTAGACCCTTTTAGTTGCCCATCAGGCAGTTATAAGGCGCTCAGCTTGGTATTCATTATTTTGAAATTTTTTGTAGCTCACATTTCAGCGCCTTCCGCTTCCGCAGTAGCTGTCGCTGTTGGGCAACAATGCCAAGGAGGAGTTGAGGTGGAGGCAAAGGCGGAGGAGAAATATACATAAGAGAATTAAAAGAATATGCCAAGTGAGCAACGGCGTCTATGACTGCGTCTCCCTTAGCTCTCCTTCTGTCTGTCCGTCTATCTAGCTGGCAAATGCCCCAAAAGCTGCTTTAAATAATAATTTGGCTATGGCAACAAACAGCGCTGGCAGCCACGGCAGGCGGTGATGCTCACCTGCTGCTCACCTGCTGCTTTTTGGCTTAATGAATGCGACATTATGCCAAGTCCTTGGCATGGATTAGGTAGCGTCCGCGCATAACCGCAGTTGCCTGCCCACCTTGATTAGTATAATGCGTCATAATCGCTGAGGTAAGCAGGCAGCAGGCAGCAGGCAGCCAGCCGGCAGCAACAACGAAAGCGAAAGGCGAAAGTGAAAGCGAAAGGATTTTATTGTGATTATTGTTGTTAATTTTGAGAGTCATCAACTTAAATGACAGCCATGTTGAAGGACTTGCATAATGATTTCCGTTTTCCAGCAGTGTCAGCAAAGAGTTCTTTAAAGAACTTCAACATGTCGCAGCGTTCAATTTTCACTAAGTTGATTGCGATAAAAATGATCAAATTTACTCTCTCCTAGTTATCGAATTAACTGCCACTAGCGATGGTTTAGTCGTGATCGATATCGATAAAAAAATACACGCTGAAATGATGATTTAATCGCTATCGATAAAAAACAAGCTGAAATGTTAGCGAGAAAAAGCTATGCATTTGTTCAATTTAAATGCTTTCAATATTTCAACTAATTGCAAAATGGCTTCATTATAAAAGGTGAGATACAAATAATTAGAGATTTTAATTAATACTTGAAGCCTTGCGGCCAACTGCATTTAGGGCCGCGTTACTAGCCGCACTCTATATATACATATATATCGAGTTATGTGTAAAATTTGTTATATGGCAAATAAAACTATTGCCAAAACTGACACCAAAGTAACGCACACACACACACACAACCACATGTAGGGAAAAGCATGACAAAAACAGAAGAAAAAAAACACTATGATAAATCGGCTAAATTTGTTCTTGCCGAAGTTGTTATACCCTTCCAAAAATGTATTCGATTTTGCTCAAGAAAATATATATTGGAAATAATTTATTCTATAGATAAACTTTAATCAAAGACATAGCAAGCCTAAAAAATGCTTATGTATGTGTGTGTGTGTGTGTGTGTGTAAAAGGCTTAACATATACATATAGAGCAAATTGAAATTGCTATTTAGCATACTCGACTGGCATTATACCCTATCAACCTAATGGAAAACAAGTAAGTCCGATCGAATATCTTTAAAATTTTGGAATTTTTATTAAGGAAATGTATGAACAAATTGCCTAAACTTTACGTTTAGCCCTCGCATCGATATCTGGGATGATGGAACTGGCCATCATCATGGTAGGCCACGGTAGGCCAGGGTCCTGGCCATGTCTGTGGCAAACAATGCTGCTGCTTAGCGTCGACAAACAAACACAAACACTCGCTAACTGTGTATGGATATATGTGTGTGTGTAGGTGTGTGTGTGTGTGTGTGTGTGTGTGTGGGTGTGTGTG
Source organism: Drosophila nebulosa (assembly GCA_024703675.1). Taxonomy (NCBI): domain Eukaryota; kingdom Metazoa; phylum Arthropoda; class Insecta; order Diptera; family Drosophilidae; genus Drosophila; species Drosophila nebulosa. Next base: position 16,879,297 of record JANFPS010000003.1, read on the forward strand.
GGTGTGTCGGTGTGTGTGTATGGGACTGGCTTCCGTTTCCTGTTTCGTTGTGCTTTCAACTCAACTCGAATCCTGTTTGCCGTTTAATTAGAGACACACACAGCCTCCTCCTTTTCTGTGAGTATGTGCTTGTGTGTGTGTGTGTGTGTGTGTGTGTGTGTGTGTGTGTGTGCCTGAATTGTGATTGTGAGCGTATAACGATGTGGTAGGTAATCAGAAACTGCTTTTAATTATTCAAGGTTCCATTCTGATGAATGAAGACAACAACGATAACAGGGATGTCGACCAACGCCAAACTGCGCAATAAAAGCAACAAAACGAGCGAGAAGTGTGGGCAAAAAGAGAGAGAGAGAGAGAGAGAGGACAGAGAGAGGCAGCTAGCCAGTCGGCCAGTCGGCGGCATGCAACGCGCGGGGGGGGCACGAGGGCAATGTCAGCAGCAAAAGCAACAACAACAACAACAACAGTAACAACTCGGCGTGTTAAAGAAACAGCCTGGACCTCTGCTTTCCTCATCTCTGCTCACCTCTCCACCTCTCCTCTCCTCTCCACTCCTTGTGTCCTGTCCATGGTTTGAGCTTGGCATTAAAACCAACAACTGACGTTGAACGAAAAGGGATTAAAATTCACTGCTAACAACAACGAAATGGCAACCCATTCACATCTCTGCCTGCTACAATAAGTGAGCGGAGCGTATGTGTTGCCATGGTTGTAGCCAAGATGCCAAGATGCCAAGATGAACGTTTATTGGTCAAGTGAGATACTTTTGTCTGAATCCGCTTTTAAGAATCTGCATTAGGTGCGCCGCTCCTAAAGGTATACAATTTTGCAAAGATGGCTTGCCCCTTTTTTGGATGCGACTATGATCCTTTTTTTTGCTCTCGGTATGCATGCATCTCTCTTAAGAGAGAGGGTGAGGAGAAGGAGAGGAGGAAAGGTTCTGCTCTTTGATGTTGATGTTGATGTCGCAGCTGCCCCACGTCATATTAATATATGTCTGTTCATGTGTGTGTCTGTGTGTGCGTCTGTGTGTGTGGTGCATAAAAAAGTCAAGCACTGATGATGGCGCTGACCACAACAAGCACAAATAAGTCACTTGCAACAAAAAAAAAAAACAACAACAATTACAGCAACAACAACAAAAATGCCCAACGATGCCGAAAAGTTGTGTGTGTGTGTGTGTGTGTGTGTGTGTGTCGGCCTTTGGCCTGAAGTAGAGGCAACACAAATAAAGTTAATGCACCTGCACATAATCTTGAAGCTCCGCCCGTAACCCTCTCCCCTCCCCCACCCGCCACACACACACACACAGTGGTTGACAGTTATTTAGTTACTAATTATTTGATTTAAATTTAATTTGATTAACATTTTCATTTTAAATAATGCAATAATTTTTTTGTTACATTTTCAATCAATTATGTTTCAATTAAAACTTATTTTCATTGAATTTTCATTTTCAATTTGATATGAATTACTTTTTGTATTGAATTCATTTAATTTATATATTTATATATATATTTATAACTTATTTCAATTGTAATCTTTACTTATGAAAACTAAATCGAAATTCCACTGTGTCCATCTTATCCCAAAAACGATGCAACAAGTCGGGGAACTGGGTCCCCTTTGTTAATCCATAGGGAAATGCAGAAAATATGTAACAAAAAAAAAAAAAAAGAATGGCATAAAAAAACCACCAAAAGCCAAACCCAACCAAACCAAACCGAAGTCAGGTGAGAAGCCGTTAGCTGTTCATCGTTCATTGTTTGGCTCTCCCTTGCTAAGGGTCGCAAAAAGGTATAGCGTGGGGGTGGGGGTGGGGGGGGGATACCCTATTCTGTTATGGTCGTTAAAGCAGTGAAAGTTATGGTTTAGCCCCCGGGCTAAATATCACCCGAAGTTGCCCATTTTCCAAGGTTTCTTTTGGTTTTTGGTTTTGTGTTTTTTTTTTTTGGTTTTCTGTAGCTGCTGCTGCTGCTTGCAATTTGGTTTTCTCTGTTTCTCTCTCGTTTTTTAATGATTTTGTGTGCGTGCCCGCGGACCGAGTGGCCTTGTCAGCTTTTGTTGTTAATTCTATTTACTCTGAAAATGCCCAACTCCAACGCGTCTGGCCGGGCAAATATTTGCCATATTAATGAATGCACGGGTTAATGTGTTTACATTGGACGTCGGGGAGCAACGACAGGCGACTGGTGACTGGTGACTGGCGTCAGAGCAAAAGGGTTCTAGAAAATCAATAAGCCACTTTTATCTTTAAGATTTGCCATTTGTTGTTGCCAACAGTTAACTAATAATTAAGGCCCAAAATAAGATAGACTTAGAGACAAGTCGCAAACTGTCTCCCTCATTCACACCTCCTGAGTTCTAGAGGTAGAAAACTATCGATATCGATAGTCCAAACAGTCGATAGTCTCAATAGCAAACATTGCTAGCTTTGATGCCAGACAAAAAATAAACTAAATCACAAAAATAGGCATTTCTTATGTACTTTTTGATATTATTCAGAAAACAAATTAAAACAATTCGGAAATTTCGTATAAATGACTCAATCAAAAGTATTATTTTCTATTTTGGTATTTGGACTATCGACCCTTTAGGCTATCGATAGTTTTCCATCTCTAGTTGTCTTGTTGTTATACTCTGCTTCGTTTTTTGTTTTTTTTTTTAAAGGGTATAAGAATAAACAACTACAGTCAGCGACTGTGTGGCTTACGTTGCGTATGAATAACTTTTGTCAAGCTCATTGACCGTACTAACTATTTATGTGGTGAGGCGATGGGAGAGAGGGAAGGAGAGGGAGAGTAAGTGAGTGAGTGAGTGAGTGAACGTATTACTGCCGCAACAAATTATTGTACACATGAATTTCCACTTAAGTCCAATGAAAATGTTGAAACAATGGCCAGGCCAGGCCAGGCCCAAAAAAGAAGAACGAAAGTGGAGAAGGAGAAGGAGCAGAAGAAGCAGCAAGCAAAAGAAGACCAGTAAACTGTTTTAAAATGTAAATTTCGTTTGCCAGCGCGCCGGCATTAAGGCCAATAAACAGCGTAATTGTGCTCTGTACCATTTTGTATTTTTTTACATTTCGCTTCTTTTCATTTTTTTTTTTTGGTAATTCGTTGCTTCTTCTTGCAAATGCAGACTAACGGTAGGTCGGTCGCTCGGTCGCTCGGTGGGTTGGTCGTTTGTTTGGTGTGGGTCAATGCGGCAATAAGTTGAATTGAATTAAAAACAAATTAATTAAATCCATCATAAAAATGTTTTGCTCAAGCGAGTTGAATATGAGTTAAGCGCAAGGCAAAGTTAATGGCCTGCCCAAAAGAAGAAGAAGAAGAAGGCAAAAGAATCTTTATCAGAATTCAAAAAAAATTCTCGTTTCTTAGTTGAGAATATGAAACTGTTTTCCCAACTCATCTCAGTTGGGCCATAAAATTCCTATTTCGTTCCATTCGCTGCATAATTAGCTAACAAATTTAGTTTAGCTCAATTTAGAAACAACACCTGCTACTGCTACTGCTCCTGCTCCTACTCCTGCTCCTGCTGAGAAACATCAATCATCAAGCTCATTTTAGATTATTCTTAAATTTTCGTGAAAGAAGATAATTACGTTACATCTTGCTGACGCCAAAAACAATTGAAGAAAGATTTAGATATTTTGCCAGGCCAAAAAAAAAAAAGAAGAAACAATGGAATGAAATCGAAAAGTAATTCCACTAATAGGATTCATAAAAAGGATAACACGCAATAAATAATGGGCGAATGGGCGAAGAGAAGAGAAAATTTTCATTATTGAGAATGCACATCACGTATGGATTCAATTACTTGTTGAACTTGGCCTCCTCCTGCGGTCGGCATCAATGTCTTTCTCCCATTTGCCCAGATTGCGAACGAACGAAGAGACACGACAGAGAGCAACAAAGCGAGGGAGGCAGAGAAGATAGGTGGAGGGAAAAAGGAAATCATATTTTCTGTTATTGTGGCAAAATGAGATTATTAAATGGGTTTTGGGTAAAACCCAATAAGACGCCGCAAGAGCACACATCAGACAGAAAAGTAAACACTGACACTGCGGCTGCGGCTCAGGCTGAGGCTGAGGCTGACACTTGGACGGTGACTCCGATTTCAAGACTGAGACAAGGACAACTGTCGTCTGTCGTCTGTCAGCAATTTGGAGCACACACAAGAATACACGGTGAATGTTCCTGTGCAGGATAGGGACGCGTACGTGATGTGTATACATGGCTCTGAAATATGTATGTTTGGGCTCCCCTGGACTTCTGATACCAACTGTATCTTTCTCTGTATCAATGATGACTTTTCAAGGTTCATTTGTGAGAGCTTCAGCCGCAACAACAACAACAATAACAACAACAATGGCAACAGTTGTCGAGCTCGTGGTCTTAAGCCAGCCACCAAACGCCATTCGCCGTCCTCTCCTGCTCTTCTCTCCTTTCATCTCTAGCAATTTGTAGCCATTTACTGATGGCTTTTATCTATATCTGTTGCATCAGAATAACAAAGATAAAAGTTTGCTGATCTAAGTTTTTGCTAAAAGAAAAGTCTCTAAAATTTCAAATTGAAAGAATGTAGAATGTAACTTAAGGCATATGGCCACTCCCCCCAAACACTTTTCCCATATGTTCTATATATGTGACATATAGAAAACTCAACGCTTTTCTTTGGATTTTTCGTTTTAAAAGCTTTGCACAAATTAGCATTAAATTGGCAAAAATCTCTCATCTTATCCCTGGGGTTAATTGACGCAGATGAAGAATTTCGAGAGAGAGAAGAGACAGAGAGAGAGAGAGAGAGAAGGGGAAGAAAGTGGTTGGAAATTACACTTCAATTGTTTGGCCGCAAATAGAAGAATTTTCTCATTTACATTTGCTAGAGATGGTTCAAATCGAATGCGATTTAAAGAAATTATATATATTATATTCCAATAACCGATCAATAAGAGAGAGAGAGAGAGAGAGAGAGAGAGAGAGAGAGAGTAAGACATATATGGAGACTAATTAAATTGGATTACAATTCGGTTTTTCTATCATTTCATCAATTGCTCATCTCGAAATAGCTTACAATAAAAGAAACGAGAATAGATAGCAAATGGATAGATGCATGGCAGAAGAGGCAACATTCATTCCATCTAATTCATTCTATGGCTAAGACGCCTTGGCGGACGGAATGTTGGCATTAGACGGCAGCAGCTTATGCAAATGATTTTTGCAATGAGCCGGCAATGGAACATGTCTTTGAACGAGATGCAAGATGGTATATGCTGCTTGGATGGCTGCTCGCTTCCTCTCTTCTTCCCTCCCTCTCTCTCTCTCTCACTCTTTTTCTCTCTTAGCTCTTGCAGTTTCAACTCTAGTTGCAATGTAACTTGCCGCTGTCATAGTGCAAATTAAAATTCAAACAACGGCAAAAGCGTGAGAAGCAACGGCAAAAGGCAAAAGGCAACGGCAACGGCAACGGCAACATTTGCATTTTGCACCTTTGCTGTGACTTTTGTGCCACACCTGTGTTATGCATATACAAATACAAATTCGCACTGATTACGGAAAAAGAGAAAATTGAAAATCTTAAGCACAAAATGGGTAACTTTCGCCCCCGCCAACCATTGACTTTATTTTCGAAGCGAAGCGAAGCAGCTGCTTAGAAAACCGAAAACAAGTGAGATGAATAAATGACGGGCGGTAGAGTGGGAGGGTTTGGGTTGGGTTTGGGTTTGGGTTGGGTTGGGGAGGAGGAGTAAACCACCAATGAGCCACGTGTGGTGTTGTTTTCATTTTAAAGTCAAACTGTCAATGTTTTTGCCAACCCAATCCACCTACCTGCCATCCATTCGAATCAGGCCAGGCATCTAGAGATAGAAGTCAAACTCAAACTTCGATTTCCTTGAATGTTGTGCATATTAATGAGACAGAGACACGAATAGAGACAAAGACAGAGAAAGAGGGAACGAGAGAACGAGAGAACGAGAGAGTGAAGAAAGATTTAGATAAAGATTTAGATGAATAATGCATAAACGTTGTCAGAATTATATTAAAGGGGATCCATTACCAAAGAGTAGTCATTTTTTAGCCTCTACCGCTACGCCACTGACTGCTAAGAAGAGCAGCTGAAAGAAGGGCAGAGGGGTGAGGAGAGATCAAACGTTTTGGCTTTGTCTCTTTTGGCACGAGTGCACCAAGCGAATGGGCGAAAAAGTAATAAAGTTGCGGTTAAATTAAATTGTCCCCAAAAATGTCTATCGATAAGCCTCGAAATTGCTTTCAAGCATCAAGCCAATGGCAAAGTGTTTTGGTAAGCTTACAAAAATAACTGATTAAAATGTTGGCCACAAAACGTATTAATATGTCGGCAACAGGAATATCAAAAAAAACAAAAAAAAAAATTGAACTAACAAAAGACAATGACAAAAGTCACAACCAGATAGACAGAGAGACAGAGAGACAAAGAGAGAGTGAGTCAAAGTTAGGCAAAAGCGTCAAGGTGGTTAAGGAGAAGGAGTAGGAGACAAAGGCTGAGGACAGACAAACAGACAAAACAAATAAGACGACAAGCATAAAAGTTTATATTGCGGTCTATGATTCACTTGATGTCGGACTTTGTGGTTGGGCTTTGCTTCGCTCTCCGACCTCTCCGACCACTCACACTCCATGGCGCACACAGCTGCAGCCAGCAGAAGCCATTCAAAAAATTTTGACATTTTACATTGCGGCGACCCACTCCCTCTTCCACCCAGCACCAACTCCACCACCAACTCGTCCACCACAGTGTGCCGCACAGTTCTCAGTGTTTACACAGACAACAGCAGCAGCAGCAGCAAAGGAGCAGGGAGCAATGAGGCCATCTTGGTTGGGTAGATTTTTCGAAACCCATTTACTTAATGGATATAATAAATTTTTCTACAAATTGAAACTCGTAATTTCCATTGTTCTCGCGTTGCTGCCGCTGCTGTTGCTGCCGCTGCTGTTGCGTCCCCACTGTTGTTCCATGTGCCTTCTACTTTCTGGCAACATCGTCTTGGCTGTGACCAAAAATGTTCATCAGACTAAAGGTCCAGGTTCTATTTGTGCCTTGTCGAGCAGCAGCTCAAAACCGTAAAACTACTTGTAATTACGTTAAGCATTGTGGCTCCAGTGGCCTCATGCTTCTTTCTAAAAAAGATCTACCACACACACGCACACACACACAGAGAGAGAGAGAGACACACACACACACATGAGAAATTTAAGGTTTTTTGCCGGTGTCAAATTTGTTAGCCTCAAAATGAGCATTTAACCCATTTTAGTGACACCAACTGAAAGGCTGCACGAGACAGAGACAGCGACAGAGACAGAGACAAGTGAAAGAGTGAGAGAGAGAGAGAGAAAAAGCTCAAAGAAAGAACGTGGGGAAAGGGCAAAACAATAGTCTAGAACTACACTGAAACAAACAAAAGAACTAAAAAGCAAAAGCAAGCTTAGATTTAAGGTAATATCTTCTAGATTTTTGCCTAGTTTATTTTTTTTTTTGCGTGTACGAGCCGGGCCAAAATGTAGTTGGCTATTTTGGCCAACTGCAATAACAAGAATATCTCCGCTCATATAAGGCTTAGGCCTAGTCACCGCCGACAAGGTTGGGCGAATTAAAGCCAAAGTAAAAATATAATGGCCTTAGATATTATTCAACACAATCAAGTCAAGGGCCAGGACAGGAAGGAACTTGGTAAGCAGCGAGAGAAAGAGAGACTGAGCCAATGTTGAAAGAGAGGGGAAGGAGGGCAGGGGATTAATGTTTGGCTTCATAAATTTTATGCTGGTGATGTTTAATTTGGCAACGGTAACTCATGTCTACTTGGAATTAGGTGGCTCTTATATAGCCTTCTCTAGGGCCAGGCCAGGCTCATTTCAGTCTAAATAAATATTTTTGGCCGTAAGGCAGAGAACATGAGAACAAGGACACGTAGCAGGCTGCTAGACAAAAGATGGATTGTTATCGTTCAACAGATAAGACACAGCCACGCCCCCACATACCCACCCGCCAACACACACACACACACACACACACACACAGCCGTGCTGTAATTTCATTAGTGTCTAAACTTTTGGCCAAAAACTTCCTTTTTCTCTTTTGGCTGCATCCTTCAAGAAACGTGCAAATTTCTCATCAGCAAATTGCTAAAAAAACAAAAAAAAAAATAAAAGCAAATTAGACAGGTGAAGAAAAGAGAGAGAGAGAGAAAGAGAAATGAACTATTGGGAATATTCGTCGTATTCTGCGTCCACCAAAAAAAAAAAAAGAAGGGCGACTTTAATTGTTCAAATGATTGCTGCAGAGCCAATTAATGGCAATTAGTTGAATGTCATTCTCATAAAAAGAAGCGAGTCGTATTATCAGCCCAATGAATGAAGAAGAGATGAGCAAACAAACAAACAAACAAACAACAAATGGCAAAAATTTCTGCATATTGATATTAACATTTATGAGTGCTTTAATAAATAATTATCCACAAAATGCATATACTATAAAAGCAGATGCCAGGGCCAGCAAATTGCGATTGTTGACAACAAAATCTCCACACAAACCCACAAAAGAGAAAGAGAGAGAGAGAGAGAGAGAGAGAGAGAGAGAGAGAGGGACAGAGCCACGAGGGTTTCCACCAAATTAGATAAAAAATTACATAAAGAGACTTCTAGAGAGAGAGAGAGAGAGAGAAAAAGACTGAGCATACTTCACTCCATGGCCAGCAGAGATAGCAAAGTCAAAGGCTAGCCAACGATCATTTTATGATCATTGATAATCTTGTCTAAATATTGCAAACATTTATTCACAACTTTTGTGGCCACCCATTTTTTATACATACTAAAAAATTCAATTAGTGTTGCAAAGTCAAATAGTGAAAGTTTAATATACATCAACTAAATATGCCAGCATCCCAACAACAACAACAACAACAACATACGAACACATGTACATATAAATAAATGCATAAAAATTTCTATACAATTTATACACTGCACGAAAACGAGAAGCTTACTTGAAGCTTTAGAGCAACTACTTAACAATTGGTTCATAATTCCAAACATTCCGCTTAAAACTTTACAATTTGAGGAAAAATTCGTTAATAATTTGAAAACTTTTTTAAATATAAAATATTATCTAAGTATTTTGAGCTGATGGCCTACTTTCAATGATATTCCGATCCTAGTTGATGCTTGCTACTTATCATCCATCAAAGTTTAAAAAAAGCCAAAATATTCTTTTAACATTTATAGATAAATTAGGAATTTAAGTAACAGATTACTAAGAATCAACATACTTTTTAGACAACATCAAAAATTTGAAAGATCGTTTGTTGAAATCGTTCAATATTTAGTTTAAAACTTGCAAGTTTTTTATTAACTAAAAAAGTTTTAACTCTGATAACAATAATTAAATTGGATTCCTAATCTTTGAGATAATTTATGTTGATGCATACATATATATATAATTTCTGCCAAAAAAGATTTTTGCAACGCTTTTCGGGCAGAGGCTCCACTGTGCGACGAGAAATTTTGTATTCATTTGCAGGGTTATTGGTTTTTTTTTTTTAGGCAAAAAGTATGTTTAAGAGCAAACGCGGTGATTAGCTAAGACGATGAGCCGTAGAAAATATAATAACAATACAAAAATGCAACTCAATGTGAAGAAATAATTAACATATTAAAAGATGGAAAAACACTGAAAAAGAACTTCATTCAGTTAAAAAAAAACACAAGCAAACAAGAGAGATAAATCTATAATAGATGACCTCCTCTTTTCCCAACCCTAAAAACATGTGTCCAATTAAAACGTAAGTCTGCCTATATAAACTGATCACTTGTTAAAATAAATTCAGTTCTGTTTCTGAATTTACTAAATGAAGATTGAGTTTAAGTTCCTCTTCGGGAATCCTACTTTATCTCAAGTCAAAAACTCAAACAACAAGCAACACATTCGATTATTGAGAGAAACTTACGATAAAGAAAGTTTCATATTAATTAACTTTTCCACAAATTGTTTTCATATTGCCCTTTTGCCCTTGGCTCAAAGTCAAAATAAATTTTTGTTTGTTTTTTTTTTCATGTTACTTGGCAATTGAAATCGTTATCTGATTAAATGGCATTGCCGATATTGGCAAAGTGGCTAACGCCTACGATAATCCTTCAAAGAAAATTCTAAAATTAGGAGTCCATTGCCTTGAGCTCACTCAAATCTAAGTCCTTTGGGTTAAAATGAATCCTTCTTATTGCCTAAACTGTTGTGAATGTTATGCCTTGTTTTTTGGCTAAATTAAAGTGAGGAAAATTTAAACAATAATAAACGAGAAAAAAGGACTCACTGTTTATTTCGTGAGTGTATTCGCTTGCGGATAAGTGGATACACACGTGCAAATTTGTTTGTGAGCGTTGAAAATGTTGACATACTTACAAATGTTAAATCCAAATAATGAAATCAAATGATTTAATTATAACAGACAATAAAGCAGCAGAATAATTGCGGCCAGTAAATGCAAAAGAGCTGCATTTGTGTCTGTGTGTGAGAATGTGTGTGTGTGCGTGTGTGTGTGTGCACGTAGCTGATGTTGCATACATTTGGGCGCCATAATGACCACAAAGAGAGAATCGGATCCGGACAACACCAGCCACACAGACACACTCACACACACACACACACACTCAGCACACACACACACACACTCAGCACACTCTCGCGCAAATAAACAAACATAACAACTGCAATAACAATTGCAATTAAAATGTGCGGCAAAAATAACAAAATATCCAAACCCACACACACGCACACACACACCCAGCTCAATTCGCCAACCCCCCCCCCCCCCCTCTTCCCCAACCCAATCTTACCCCCGTCTTACACCAACAAGCTCGTTGTGCAACAATATCAACATTTAGCCAGCCAATATAAAACGCATAAACAGGAAGAGAAGAAACAACAACAAAAAAAGAGCCAACAAAACACACAAAAAAAACACAAAAAAAAAAAAAAACCGGGGAAATAAATAAATTGTGAAACGAAAAATGCAAATAATTTACGCCGTCGCCAACAACAACAACAACAACAACAACAACAATAATAATGATAGTGACAACAGCAAGCTGTAAACTGTTAAACAATTGATTAACAACAATTAGCCGCTTATTAAATTACAATAACAATTCCGCCGATAACAACAATACCAACAACAGCAAAATTGCCACTATGAAAAAGCCAATGCCAATGAATGTGTCCACCCCTTTACCCCCTCCCGCCCACCTAACCGACCAAACCCATCAAACACCCCGCGACCAAACCAATGATGTGGCCAAATAACCATGAACAACAAGTCAATCGGTTAGCATAAAAGGCGCATAAATTATCTGTACGCACACACACACGCACACACACACACACACACACACACACACATTGGCTGGCAACGATTTAAACTTTCTATCTAGCAAATTGTTTCAGTTTATCCACCAGAAAACGGAGTCCACAAGGACTCAAACAAATTTTTATAAAAATCGAAATAAAATTTGAAGTTATAAATCGGTTTCTATATCTTTAACTTAGATCTGTTGCTCATATTAAAAGTGAAAGTGCAAGAAGAGAACAAAATCGAAACCCATAAAACAAATTTTATAAATAAAAATCAAAAAAATTAATCAAATTTCTTAGACTGAAATTTTTTTTGGGGTAACATTTTTTATTTTCCTGCGCGATGAACGAAAAATTGATGGCAAACTGCAAGTTGGAAGCAAGCAAGAAAGTTTGTGTGCCAAAAAAGCGTAGCATACTTTTGAGCTTACCTTTGTTTAAGTGCTAGAACGAGTTATTCATTCATTTGCATTTATTTTTGGGCGTATCTGAGAGTGTGTGTGTGTGCGTATGTGTGGGTGTGTCTGTGGGTGTGGGTGTGTGTAAGTACCCATGCAAATTTTCACACAACACATGGCAAATGTGGCTTATGACAACAGCAAGCAAACAAAGACACTAAAGAAACAACAACAACAACAACAAAAACATTTTTTGGGAAGGGAAGGCAAAAAACAAAAAAAAAAAGGAAAAACTCAAAAACTGTAAAAGTTGCAAATGCCTAGCCACAAAATGGCCGACAAATGTGAAAAGTTTTTTACTTTAATTTTCAGCAGAATTTTTGTTTTGTTTGTTTGCCAGTTGCCAGTTGCCAGTTGCCAGTTACAACTTCTGATCAATAAGCCGACAAAGCTGCCATCAAAACGGGGTGGGAAAGGGGGAGGAGGAGGAGGAGGATGGGGAATGAAAAGAGGCAACGTGTCAGTTGCCCAAAATTCATTGACACTCATTATGGTTGACCTTCTTGAAAGTAATTAAAAGTGACCCTCAAAGTAGTCAAATGTTTGGTAATTTTTCAATACCCAAGCACAGCAAGCAGAAAGCAGCAACTAAAGTGCAATAACTATGCATACACTGAGAGAAATACTAATGAATAAATTTGTTGTAATTAAATGTGAAAAATCTTTGGATACTTGATTTTCGTTCAGTGCATTGGGTAAACTGTAAGGCAAATGCCATTTTCCACAAGCAATTTATGCGTGGCTATAGTTTTGCACACACCTACACACACACACACACGCATAGAGAGAAAATCTGCAAACATTTTGGTTAACGAGACTTTTAATCTGTCCAAAGGTATTTAAACTTGGCTAAGCCTCAACACTGGCTGACATTTATGGTTACGGAGCAAGTGTCAAAATGTTTGTTGATGACAATGACCAAAGGACCCTTCATTTCCCCTCCCCCTCTACCGTGTCACGCTCTTCTAACCCACACCCTGTCGAGTGGTAATTTATTTTGCCTTGCCAACCAAACGACGACAACACTGAAAAGCAGCAACAAATAAAAAAAAAAAGAAAAGGGCCAAAAGTAGCCAGCCAAATCACGTGCCGAAAGGAGTCTCCTTTGGCCACATTAGAGAGCGAGTTAGAGAGAGAGAAAAAATATATATGGCGGTTGTGTCATCTGCCAGTGACAAGAAAGGAGAAACCCCCCACCCACACACACATTTTGTGGGCATGTCCTTGTGTCATGTCCGTCACAAAAATGTTGTGGCCCTCGTTTTTTTTTTTTTTTTTTTTTGGGTATGTGTAACGTTTTCTGCCTCATGAGAGATTTAATTGACCAAGGGATCATCCAGTTTGGTTTTTTTTATTTTGATTTTTAGTTTTTCTATTGTGCTGAGTCAGCAGTTCGCCAGTCCGCAGTCAGCAGGCAGTTCAAAGGTCAAAGTTTGAGTTCGATTCAAAAGTTTCGTTAAGCAACTATTTTAGATTCATTCAAAAAACGTGCGAAAATAAGGAAATGAATTGCGTTGCTTTATGTACTTTTGAGTGTGTGTGTTTCTGTGTGTTCGTGTGTGTGTGTTTGTGTGTGTGTGTGTTTGTGTGTCCTTGATGTATCACTTCCGCTCACTATTGCTAGCTGTCTCTCGTTGCCCTATCCTCGCCGTGTCTGTTAACTTATGCCATAAATACGGTCGGCGGCCAAGTGCACACGTCTCGCCCGCCACGCCCACAGCGCATAACTCGGGTTCGAGAGGCGTTACGAACCGTTTTTTTGATAGCAACACGTCTTTCTGGTATTTTCACACGCTTGAGCATCACATTGGATTCAACGTCACGTTTTAGTGTACTACTGTGTGTTCCCTCCCCCTCCTACACACACACACACACACACACACACACATACACACCTCATCCTCCACCCTCTCCTCTTTGCACTCTAAAATGGCTGGGCGCTTTTGGCCATATTGTTGAATAGGCAGCAGACGTCGCGACATCAAAATTGAACCCTTTTTTTAGCTACCTACCTCGCCGCTTCCCTTCTTCTTCTCTTCATGCCGCGATTCAATGTTTATATATTTCAACTACAATATTATTTTCACTTTTAGACAGACTGGTAACGGGGGCGGGACAGAAGGGGCAAAGAAGATTTCACAGACAACAAAAAAAAAAACAAAAACCATGCAGTTAGTTTATTTTGGAAATTATAATAAGCCACTTTGTGGTGCTGTCGCTGTTGCTAGCTATGCGGATTATATAGTAGGTGTGTGTGTGTGTGAGTGTGTGTGCGCTTGTGTGTGTGCATGAGTCTTTGTTTCCGGTTTCGTGTGCGTGTTTGTAACTTTTTGGCAGTGGAAACGTGATAGTATTTCATATTATAAATAGCTACCTGCAAATTGTGTCTGCCCAAATTGGAACATTTCAACAATTTTGTGCAAGGATTTGTTTATTTTATTTACCCCCCCCGCCCCCCACCAAAAAAAAAAAAAAAAACGACAACTTCTTAATGCCTTATAAATCAAGTATGATTTTTGGAGTTTAGTATTTTTGTTAGGCCTTTAAATTTAATTCAACATTTAGCTTATTTTTAATAAAGTTTTCATTCAGATTTCATTTTGATATACTTGAAAGTTTCTACAAGACAAATGAGAGCGAAATCCTAGCTTATAAAAAAATTTGATTAAAAACCAAAACCAAATTAGCACTAGATTCTTCTCTAAAGATATTTATAAGACGATTAGATTTGGATTTAATCGATTTACATTTCTTTTAGCTGAGTTCAAGAATGTTGATCAGCGTTTTACTTAGCCAACAAAGAAATGAAGGCTAGAAGTTTTGGGGAATCTCTTTAAAAATGTTGACTCCAATGATAAAGCATGAATTAATAGGCAACAAATGAAATATAATTTGAATAACAAGAATTGCATAAATGTTTTGTAATTTAATGGATTGTATCTTTAAGATACTCAACGAATATGTGTATATACATAAATGTGTATGCCTGTGTGTGCCCGTTGTGCGGTTGAGTGTGCCTGTCTGTATGTGTGTGTGTGTGTGTGTGCACTTAATAAGATAAGCCACTATCCGCAATGCAACTAAAGTAATTTGTACGCTTTTTACTCTTGCTGAAAGCTCGACAACTGCAATTCTGACAGCATTTCCCAAATTCAATCAGCCGTGCAAAAAAAAAAAAAGACCAAAGGTAAAACCATAAAAATATAGCAACAGCAACAACAAATACAACAAAAATGCAATTAGAGCAAAACGCAGCTTCAAAGGCAACTTCACAGATACAGAAATATAAATAGAGATACAGCTAGAGAGACACAGAGAGAGAGAGAGAGAGAGAGAGAGAAGACGTAGGATCAAGATAAGGACAATGTGAAAGAGCATTACAATAAATGGTAGAAATAATAATTAGGATTATGTCCATTAATGTGGATAGCTCATCAAGTGGAAAAGTAATTTGCAATGTGGACAAAGGCCAGGTAATGGCAAATACAAGCACATGAAAGAATGAGAAACAGACAGAGAGAGAGAGAGAGAGAGAGCGCGAAAGCGTAGCCTCTTACCATTGACCTTCAGGGCTAAGGTTAACATACAAAACAGATTTCCATCACTCTTGCGTCTCGGTCATCTCCTCTTCTGCCATCTGTAAAAATTCTGCGCAAAAAAAAATATATATAAAAAAAATTGGCAAAAAACAAAAAAAAAAAAAAATTCTGTTCACCATAAAGGGCATAACTTTTATCATAAATTTCCCCTCCAATGCTCAGTGGCAGCAAGTGGGTAATATGAATATATTGCTGGATTGCCATTCGCATTCCCATTTCCACTGCCACCCCCCCCCCCCCCCCCCCCCCCCGGAACCACTCCCAATAGGACCTTCGCCACTGCTCCACAAGACAATGAAC
Source organism: Drosophila nebulosa (assembly GCA_024703675.1). Classification (NCBI taxonomy): domain Eukaryota; kingdom Metazoa; phylum Arthropoda; class Insecta; order Diptera; family Drosophilidae; genus Drosophila; species Drosophila nebulosa. The sequence goes on from JANFPS010000003.1 coordinate 16,895,036, forward strand.
TGAGCTCACAAATGTTTCACTCCCAGTTGCAGTCGCGCCCAGAGCCCACAGATCTTTGCGAGGTGCCAAATTCCCGCAAGCCAAATAATTTCAATTTTTCACTGCCCCCATTCCCTGTCCGTTCGTCCGTCCGTTCGTCTGTCCGTCCATTCCGTTTCGTTCCCATCTTCGCCATTTCAAGGCCGAGAGGCACTTTGTTGGCTCTATTTATATTGAGGGTCATGGAGCTTAAAGGTAAGTATTATTTTAGCCTTCAATTGGCACTTGCCAATCGGCAATCGGCAATCGCTTTCGCTTTGGCCTAAGTCTGTGGCTGTGGCTGTGTCATCAAGTTTAGTCCTTTTTTGGTTTTCATTTTACTTACCAGCCATATGAATTGTTAATGACTGACAGCAAAGCGGTGGAAGGAGTAGAGTGAGAGAAGGTGGAGAAGGAGTAAAGTGAATCCTGCTCTAAGTCGTTCGAGTTCTGCATGACCATGTCATAAGCATTAACAGCAATGCAGCAATGTGCCTGGACTGACGCCACCGCCCCTCCCCCTCCTCCTCTCGTGTCCTGCCAACTGCTCTTCTTCATGGCTGGGAAAATCTTGCACTTGCCAGTTCGTTCAGTTTATGCAAAATTTGCCGATAGCAATTTGCAAATTTAATGGCGTGAACAAATTCAATCAATGTATGCAAACAAAAGCACAGAAAATAACAGAGGCGTAGAGTAGAGTTGCTAGAGAGAGAGCGAGAGGGGGGCCCAAACAATTTCTCTCTCTCTCGATGCTAGGTCACTGGCCATTGACAGTGCGACTATTACAGCTTAGGCAATGACATTGGCTAAACTCTTTGGGTTTCTGCTGTTGCCCATTCTGGCCTCCCCTCACTCACACCCCACCCACACCCCACCTCTTTGCCCACTCGAATGCATTTAGTTAAAACTGCAAAAAGGCAACAATAATCAATGTTTTGGCATTGTCTATTGTCGATAAGTAATGCATGCATGCATGCATGCATGTGTGTGTGTGTGTGTGTGTGTGTGTGTGTGTGCGTGGCGTGTGTGTGTGTGTTTATCTGGTCTGTCTGCTATCTCAAGGCAACAGTCAGGTTGGCAGTCAGGCAGGCAAAGCAGGTGCCATAATTGTTTACACAAAATGACGATTTGTTTGCCTGGGCAACACAACGGGAAAATTTCTTCACTTTTCCAGATGTCGGCACTTTGATTTGAATTGACCACAAGAATTTCATATGAGCTACAAAATGTTTATAGTTTACTCTTTTTTTTGTTTTTTTTTTTTTTGTTGCCAATTTAATTCCCTGGAATGATGATGAACGATCATCATTCAACAATTAGTTCAAAGTCAATTTCAAAATTTACTAAACAAATAAACACATGGCACAAGGGCACCATCTAGCGGCAAGTAGTCAGAGCGAGTTTGTCAAAAAGTCAGCAAAAATCTTGTAAATTATGGCTAAGACGATGAAAAAAAAAAGAAAAAAAACGAAAATGGAGGGCAGCCTGCAAATTAATGATAACAAACCAAAGCCAGCCGATGTCATGACAGTTTGGGACCGGCACAGGCAAAGGCAACGGCAAAGGCAAGGACAAAGCAAGGACCTTAAGTGACATGAAACAACTTATTCGTACACACACTTTGTGGAGCAACTTTTGCAACAACAACAACTACAACAGAAGCCTGGGAAAGTGCTTGTTCATGGCGGTGGGTGGCGGGGGGTGAGTATCTAAGAGGTGTGGTTCTGGTAAAAAAAAAAAAAATGAATATGTACTTACTTTTAATACTCGCTTGCTGCCACACTGCAGCACAGTTTCCTTTTTTTGTCTGGCTGGTTGGCTGGTGGGTGGGTTGGTGGGGGGTTGGTGGGTGGCGGGGTTGGTTGGTTGAGTGGTTGCACTTGGAATTTGTCTATCTGCGTATCGCCAAGCGTCTCACACAGTCAAACCAAGTCCGAAGTGCCTATGTGGCGCAGGTGACTAATGTACACACACACACACACACACACACTCAAAGGGGAAGACAGAGAGAGAGAGAGAGAGGGAGAGCGTGAAGAGATCCACGTACATGTTATTTATGACCAGGACTTTTTCATTTGCTTATCGGATCGCTGCAAAAGTTATAAGGTAAGTATTTCCGCCGGCTGTTAGGCCATGACAGGGCCACCATTTCACACCCACACACACACACACACATTCTTAACTCCATCCTGTCGTCGCCAGCAGTGACACAAAAGACAATTTGTGTGTGTGTGTGTGTGTGTGTATACGTTGCCTTACCATACCCACCAAATGACAAATACGTATCTATAAAAATGTCCAATGGGGATTTCTTTTTCTATTTTTTTTTTTTTTCTTTTCTTTGGTGGATTGCAATCGCTTCTTAAACATTTAACTAAGCCGACTTAAGTTGGACTTTAAATTTGGTTTTCGAAATTTGTAAAAATTTGATCAAGTGCCTTGAGATATGCTTGTCAATCAGTGATAGAAAGATATATAGAGATAGAACGAACACTTATGGAAATGATCAAGCGACAATGTATTCATCTAAATTTATTGTAAGCCTTGTATTAGTAATGCATTTTAATCTCAGGCCCCTAACCGGGCTAGGGCTGGACAGACAAGAAATAGAAGATAAAAATTCTGGGACGACTGAGAAGCCTTTGGTGGCCAACAGGACCTTAGATCGAATGCAACGCAAGCAAAATGAGACCAAGAACGATCATAAAGTTGATAATGTTAATGATGATGATGATGAGTTCCATTTTTTGGTAACGGGCGGCTATCGACCAGAAACCAATGTTCTGGTTAAATTTGTGGTATCGCTGCGCGCGAAAAAGGAGCGTAAATTCTTTGGCGATAATCATTTCTGCGGCGGAGCCATTATCTCAAAGAAGGCCATCTTAACGGCGGCCCATTGTCTCTATTTGGGGTGAGAGGTGAACTTATTATAGAACAACAGATCGTTCAAGGTTTTTTTGATTTTTGTTTTTTTGCTAGCACTGTCAAACAGCGGGCCCAGAATGTGAAAGTTGTGGCCGGAACACCGCGTCGCCTTCTGCGCACCGGCAACACTCAGATATTGGCTGTGGACAAGGTTAGGCCGCATCCGAGATACAATTACAAGCGTCTAACGAATGATATTGGCCTACTTAAGCTTAAGGATGAGATTCAGCTGAATGGGGGATTTGTGGACATTATACCATTGGCGGATTCACCACCAGAACCGGGCACCCAGTGCACAGTTGTCGGTTGGGGCACCATCATTCAGGTAAGCATCATATCCAATTGAGTTCAACCGTATTCCATTTCCAGTATTTTTGTTCACAGTATGGCCCAACGCCCGATGAGGCACTCAATGGTGATATGACCATTAGGGAGAATTCGTATTGCTTGAGACAGCCGGCTTTGCCAAGGGTCAGCTGTGTGCCAATGATCTCAATGATTACGAGGTGGATAGCTGTCAGGGCGATTCGGGTGGACCACTAATGTGCCTGGGCAAGGTTGTGGGCATTGTCTCCTATGGCAGTGGATGCGGGGAACCCAATTCGGCTGGCGTCTACTCGGATGTGAATTATTATCGCAAATGGATACTACAGAATGCAGCGGCAACCCATCATCATCATCATCATCATCATCATCAATCATTAATCTATAGGCTAATGCAGCTGCAGCTGCTGCTGCTGCTGATTTTGATGACCATTAAACTGTCAATGAATACAATATAGCTAACAGTTTAATAAGCAGTTAACCAATCATTTGGCCTTTAGGCAACCAGTAACCAGTAACCAGCAACCAAGAAACAGCGATCTGTATTCCAGCATTCAACAGGTGACGCCTGCAAATGACACAACCAAATTGAACTGAAACCGACTGAAATCAGCCCCCATGGCGGGGCGTGGACTGAAAGAGATGATGCTGTCAGCAACTAGGCAAAGCCAACTGTTGGGCAAAATGCGGTGGCCAGCCGCACGCACCAACACACGCACCAACACACGCACACGCACATGGACACGGGCCCGAACCAGACCAGACCAGACCAGACCAGACCAGACCTCGGACAGCGCAATGCTGCAATGTGCAACGGTTTATGGTTGCTTTTACTGGTCCTGTTTATGACAGCAATTATCGCATCACCCACAACCTTTCATTCCCTTCCCAACCCCCAACCCCTAAGCCCACCCAGCAGCTTTACTCTACATCATGGCCATGGTTAATTCTACTTAGCTGTTCCCACTCCCGATTGATTAGACCAATTAGGCAGGCGCATAATGTGTTGTTGCTCTCAATTCTATTTTACAGCCTTTCGCTCTAGCCTGTAGGCTTAATTACCTCACCTCGTTAGAGGTTATCTTGCATATTTATCAAAATTCTTATCGATTTCCGCGTTGCCATGGCAAATGAAATCGATTAATTTGAGTTAAAGAGATAGGAGAGACAAAAACTTGGGCAAATTAATCGCCGATATCTTCACAATCTTTATAATGACAAAGCTCTTTAGCAAAAGTTATGGCTAAATGTTATATTTTCACGATAGGCAGAAATTAGAGATGGAGAACTATCGATAGATAAATAAATACATAGCTTGCTTTAATATCAGACCAAAAAAAACAGTTGTAAATGCAAAAAGTCTATTCAACTAGAGCCTTTAAATATTCCCTATTGAGGAAACAATTAAAACAATTTCTCAATTCGTTTTCCTATTGTCATATAAAAGTATTATTTTTTATTCTGATATCGAGCAACAAACTTTTTTAATGTTATTGGTACTATCGACTGTTTCTACTATCGATAGTTCTCCACCTCTAACAGAAGTTAGCTACAATAAATAAAAATAGATTCGGAAAATATGAAAGTTTAATCAAAAATGCTAAGAACAGAATGAAAGAAAAATGAAAGAAATGGAGTAATTTCCAATTACGAAACAAATGAAATGCGGCCTTCTCTTCATTTTTTTCTGAAGGCTGATGATGATGCATCAGGATTATGGCCTTCACTACGTCGCAGAATGAGTCAAAATCTGTTTGAACTAACCAGCACTAAAGTGGCAATGGCCACAAATAGATCACTGGACAGTGATTGCTTCATTTCGAAATGAATTGAATTAGTAGAAGTAGCAACTCTCTCTCTCTCTTGCTCTCTCTGTCTCTCGCCCTCTCACCTTGTTCATATCAAGGGTAAGTATTCGACCCTAAGTCAGGGCCACCAAAGACTGGCCATAACTAAACTCAACCGATTGACTAACATTAAATGAAGCTTTAACTTTTAGTTAAGATTCATGAATAATTTGTAAATCAAATTGAAACGATTTAAGAAACATTTCAATAAGTATTTTTCTATCTACATGATTAGATACAATTTTGGATATTAAAGAAGAATGTGAAGATATAAATCTTTGAACTGAGCTTAGCTCAGAGAGCGAAGACAATTAGAAAAAAATTTGCTGGGCTTTAAAACTTGTGGCAAGTCACGCACCAGGCAAAAAGGACAAGAGACAAAAAAACAGGCAAAATAATGTTGAATTCAAAAGGAACACACACACACACACACACATACATATATATCGACTCATATATTGTGGCAAACATTTGGCATGCGTTTTGTGTGCTGTTGAAGTGTTTATAATGAATTTAATCGCGTATGTTTATTGCTCACTTTGCCTCAAGTCAAGCTAACCCACCCCCCCCCCCCCACCGCAATTTTCACCTGCCACCTAGCTACCAACTTCTGCGTAGCCCAACTACCTTAATGTCTCCAACTTCATTTCCATTTTGTCAATGTGTGTGTGTGTGTGTGTGTTTGTGTTTGTGTTTCCTTTACGAAACACATTCACACAAGTTGTTATTGTTGTTGTTGTTGTTGTTGGCTATCGTGAAGTCGACACTTTATCATTTTGTCACGCTTCTTGTTTGCCAAGTTGACTCTCATCACCCATCACCACTCCTCCCCCCTCCCCTCCCCCCCCCCCCCCCCAATCAGCATATTGATTTATCATTGTTGTCTCTTCCTATGCCTAGGCATATGGCAAATCCTTGTTTGAATCCTTGGACCCTTCTTGCCTTCTTGTTTTATGTGCGAGTAAATTGTTTGCATTTGTATTAGACACACGCCTCAAATTGCACATAGACAAATGAAGTTCCAATTGAAAATAAGTAATTGCACATCCAAAGTTTCCTCGATTCCCAAGTGAATGTTAAACATTTCAAATAGATGAGATAAATAACATCTTTTTCCTTGCAGTCTACCGGGTTGGAATCCCCTGAAACAATTCCCTGGAATCCCTGGATTCCCTCTACCATCCATTGGCCCGGTGGCTAATTTTTGAATGCATTTTCATTTCAAGTGCTTCACATGCTGACAAAATCGTCAGCTAAGCTGCAACGTCAACACGTCGCCCAGGTCCCAGGACCCACAGCAGCAGCAGCAGTGGACTGACTCCGGGACCTAGGACCCCTAATCCAACAAAACAACAAAAACAAGCGACCAACCAACCAACCAACGAACCAACGAACCAAACCTAAAACCAAAATCACTATCAATTTGCGTTTGTAAATACATTTTAATGGCATTTCAAAGTGAATCCGAGTCGACCTCCAGCCGAATGAGCAAGAATGACCACCAAAATCGGCTGGCATTGCTTCCTTGTTACCAGCCCTACACCCTACACTCATTCTCCGTATACGCGAATTAGCCCTACAGTGGGCCACAAATATTCAAAAACTGTGTGTTGCCCCCTTGACTCGCCGCCGCCCATTTCACGTAATCAATTTGAAAATTTTTAGCTAGAGTTGGTGCTAAATGTCGGAGTTGGGATATGAAACCGGAAATTTAAACTACTTCCTGTTTTATTGTTTCTGCTGCTGCTGCTGAGAATTCTCGTTAGCTTTTGCCTGATTTTGGCCAACAACTCTTTCTCTCTCTCTCTCTCTCACCGACCACTGATGGATGATGCCTTGGCTTTGGCTTTGGCTAGGCTCTGCTCGAGCCACCGCTTTTGATTTGTTTTCATTGTAACGAGCCTTTTATTAGCCACAGAGACAACGCCCCACACCAACACGCTTTGCGCCTACGCATCTTTTGCACCATAAAACATTCCTGTTATTGGCTGTATTGCTGCTGTTGTTGTTGGTGTTGTTGGTGTTGTTGCGCTGTTCGTTAAATGCAAACACCAAAAAAAAAAAGGGTTTCTCCACAAAACAACAATCAACGCCAACGGCAAAAAGCAACCCATCCACACAGCTACCGAACAAACGGTCAACCGACCAGCAACAACAGCAACAACAGATACAGACAGACACTAGTAGATGGAGGAGATGAGACCGGGAATGGATGGCTGGCTGGCTGGCTGGCTGGATGGATGGATGGATAGATGGAGGGGTCATGGGATGCCGCAACAACAACAGAACTAGCAAGGATGTCAGCCAACGCCAGCGGCAGGCAAGCAACCCGTTTTCGATTCTGTTCTGTTGGTTGTCCCTTCATCGTGGAAGTTGTCGTTGCCACAGTTATGGGCATTTCAATAGACACACATAACTTACTCGATCAATAAGGATTGTCCAATGATTGCCTTAGTCATATTAGAAATAAATTAAATAAATGAGAATACATTCGTATAAGCAAATGAAAGTTTAATAAACAGAGTTGAAATGAACTAGTTCTAGGTGAATGGTTCGTGGTGTATTCTCTTTTTTAATTGTTAGACATTTCGCGTGCGTCTGTGTGTGTGTGTGTGTGCGGGTGGGTGAATGGTGTATGTGTGTGTGTGTGTGTGTGTGTGTGAATGTGTTCGTTATTGTCAGTCTGTAGCAAAGCGATTTGCATACAAATTTGGCACGAAGTGTAAATATTTAAGCAGATACAAAGTGTGAGTATTAAATTTTTGATACTAATTAATTATGCATGTGTAAATTTTGCAATGAAAATTATTATAACGCCATATTTTCACTCACAAACACACGAAGAGGCAGCGAGCGAAATAGAGAGAGAGAGAGAGAACGAGAGAGAAACTAATACAGATCCGAAATGAATCAAATCAAATATGTAAAAACAAACTAAAAAAAATCTTTACTGATTACACTTAACAATATTGCACAATATTGCCGTTGAAAGTGGGCGGGGTTTGGCAGAAGAGGAAATACACTTTATTGGCTGAATACTTACGGTAATTATGTAATTGGTTTACACACACACACACACACACACTCACTCACACTCGTGATGGAAAGGCAAACCGAAACGAAAATCGAAAATTTTGTTAGCTGAGGGCAAAAATCACACAACACATTTAACCAACAAAATGAAAGAAGTTGGCCAATATAATAACAAAAGATTAACTGCAAAATGGCAAACAAATGGCAATGTTAGGTAGTAGGACAAGGAGCCAGCCAGAGGATATCGGTGCCAAGAAATTCTATTAAAACTTTTTCGCTTTCAATTCGGCAGCAAACGAAACCACTCGAAAAAGAGAAAAGGCAAAAAAAAAAAATGCCAATAAATAATTTGCTCCATGTGGCAAATAGAATGAGACAACAATAGGGAGAGAGAGACAGAGAAAGAGAGAGACGCTCTCTGCATCTTTCTATATATAGCCCCGACTTAGGGCGTATTAACCAGCTCAGAGAACTCAACACAAAAGAGATTTACCAAATGGCATATCCGAAGGAGCATTCAAGTCGATACGATATATAGGCGACCAGGCAAATGCCCTTTCCTTGCCACAGCTAGACGTTTGCTGTCCCCCCTTTGGGAGTTCTCAAGTCGTATATACCCAACGTTACCCCGACCAAGAGTCTATATCTAAAACTCTTAAGAACGCTCAATTTTTGGGGTGGCGATAGACCGCACAAGTGCGAAAAGTGTCGAAGAAAGTGTAATCTATGGCACAGACCACTGCAGGCTATTTGTATTAATTTGTTGTTGTTGATATTCTCTTTCTCTTCATGGCCATACCAGCCCTTCCCCTCTCTCTTTCTCTTGCCTATTGCCTATTGCCCAGTGAATATGAAAAAGAAACTCAAGGAATTTGTCTTTACAGTGCGCTTTCGCTACCAGCCAGAGTAAAGGAATTCTTTCCTAAATGGAAAGCTTTAGCTGATTTTTTTTTTTTTTTCAATTTTGATGCTACCTACCGATCGATAGCATAACAATTGATTATAAAGCACCGACCAGACTTTAAAAGCAGAATGCCATGGCCAAAATGTATTGTAATGCAATCGTTTGCTGGCTACAAAAAAAAAAAAAAAAAGGAGCGAAACCCCTGTAAATGAAACCTCAGCCATTCGTTTAATTAAACAACAAACAACACAAATGGAAAAAAATTTGCAAAACCAAAAAAAAAAAAAAGGGAGAAACAAAAAATTAATCAATCAATTGTTAATGCATCGACGACATTTGTATACACTTTGCATACAAAATTTAATAGAATTCTAAGCCTTAAATTCTGAAGACTTTAATTTATACATAGTCAAACAAGCCTAAACTAATCTAATTTCCAATGACTTTCCTTTTGATCTCTTATTTTGGTATGGGCATGAAAATTGTGTGCATACTTTTAGGCTGGCTTCCGTTTTCTTTGTTTTGCCTAATAATAAACAATTAAATATAAATTGAAATAGTTTAAAATTTTATGTTGTTGCTCTTTGTCTTGTCTGTTTCCATTTTTTTTTTTTGGCCCATTGAATTGACCATTCGACCATATCTTATCTCATCGGTAAACCGATCAATTGATTTATATAGAGCATCGGTGGTTCAGTGGTAGAATGCTCGCCTGCCACGCGGGCGGCCCGGGTTCGATTCCCGGCCGATGCATATATGTATATTATTTTATTTTTTTTGTGTTTTTTGGGCTTTTCGCCAAGTGATTTTGTTGTTGCGGGTTTTTGAAACATAAGTTCATAAATAGATAAACGTAAAACGGCTTAGTGAAAAGTTAAAAGCAGAATTCAATGAAAATTGATTTTCTTTTTTTGTTGTTTTTTTTTTTTTGGTTTGGTTTTATTAAGCTCAGCGTGGCATAACAAATGCAAAACTTGCAAAGCGTTTCATCCAATTAGAGGAGCGTAAGTTTTATTGTTAATTACCTCCAACTCTCTCTCTCTCTCTCTCTCTCTTTCTCTCTCTTTGGGTAGTAGCTGCTGCAGATGGACATGGACGACGATAAGGACGATGAAACTTTTCGCCTCTCCCCCCCTCCCACCCCTCACACACACACACACACAAATTTCTCATCTCTGCCGCGCGAATATCCAATGAGTTGTAATTAACTTTATCCGAAAATCTTTGCTGGCCGCCAACGAAACGACTCTAGGCATGATGGGCGGTGGGCGGTGGTTCGGTTGGGCGTGTTGATTGGGTTGGCTTTGGCAGTGAGCTACTTTACACAGTGCTGAAAGTGTTGGCGTTTTTATTCAGTTAAGCAGCTCGCTCAATTGGTATACAACGTGGTTTATGCGTTAACTTGTTTGCGATATTGAAGGGAAATATCTTTGGAAGGAGACAGTTGGAGAAAGTTTAGTTTAGAAATTTCTTAAGCTCAAATTGACAGAGCGGTGCGAATGGTAAACTTTTATTCTTTGGATTCACGTATAAACCGGCTAAGTGAGTGTCGTGGACATTTGATGCGTGGCCAAGAAACAACTGCCAACGCTTTATACTTGCCAAGTCAACGAGTTCTCTTTTTGTTTCTCTTTCTGTTTCTCCTTGTCTCTCTAGTCAGCGTTGCCTTTGAGCTTGTTTTATTTTCAAACATTTCCTCTTTCATTGGCTTCGGCTGCTTGTTTCTTGTTTGTGTGCATGATTATTTTCGTAATAGTTGTTTAAGTTGTTTGCGGTTACATCAGTAGCATTTCCGTTTCCTCAATCCACTCCCCCCCCCCCTCCCCCCTCCTATTTCTTTCTCGCACTCGCTCGCTCTCTTTCTTCATGCCAAATGCGTAGATTGTTGCTGCGTGATTTAATTAAAATCAATTAACGGTAATGAGTGGTCATTAAGCCAGCTTAAAGTGAGTTCATTAAGTAACTACACAGTTGAGTTTAAGTCGAATGCTAAATTAAATGATCAAACTTTGTATCGTGACTATAGACAATCAATTAAAATCTGCCCAACATATATATAATCCTTGTCTTCTAGAAAATACTTTTTTAATAATCCTTTGTTTACGTATACGCAATATTTATCTAGTTAGTTTAGGGTTAGTTTCATTTTATGAAATTTTTCAAAATTTTTGTAAACATTTGTGAATATATTTCAATTAGTTTAACTAGCAATAACAAAGTTTTAGTTCCACATGCAAATATCTAAGCATGACGAACTTGTGATACTCTTTAAGAACAGAATACACGATTTACTTTCGGTCCAATCTCCAACAATCTGAACTGTAAGAAATTAAGTTCTATATGGTTAAGTTTTATAGATCTTAATGAAGAGTGTTTATCTTGAATTTTCATTATGCTCGTTAAGCGTAAGGGTAGTGAGTGGTACACGATAGAAAAAAAAGGGGCATTCAAGTTGTGAAACTTTTTAACTAGGTTTTTAGCGTTGCCTACTTTTGTGCGCATTTGTGGCTGGGTTTTGGTGGTTGTGTCGCTCCACTTGGCAAAACGTTACATCCTTTGCTTTGTGTGTGTATGTGTGTGTGTGTGTGTGTGTCGTTCTGCTGTTAGCTCGTTTTTTAAATTGTTTTGCTGTTTATTGCAAAATTACACAAAAACAATGCAACTTGATGAAGACAGCAACAGAAGACGACGACGACGACAACGACGACGATGACGTCGAAGAAGAGCCACAAAAACGGCTGCAAAACAAAAGAGATAACGGTTGGCGGGGTGTGCGTGTATGTGTGTGTGTGTGTGTGTGTGTGTGTGTGGTAAGAGTGCAACTGCAGGCCAAGCAAAAGGCAAAGGCAAAAAGGAAAAGGCGCAAGGGAAAAGGCAATGGCAAACAGCACAAAACAAACTTTTCAAAATGGGAAAACTTTTTTTTTTGCTCTTTTTTTTTAAGTCTCTATTTGTATTTTTTTTTTTTTTTTTTTTTTTTTTTTTTTTTTTTGGGTTGCCAAGTAGAAGCAGCCGAGAAAGAAGCTAGGAAGGGGGAGGGAGACAGTTTTCCAACAGTAACGAGCCAAGTTGAAAAATCTTTATTGTGTATCAAACCATTTGTATTAATTAGAAGCGGCAGCAGCAGCAGCAGCAAAATAATTACAACAATGCAAAAAGCACAGAAAGAGAACACAACATAGAACAAGAAAGAGACAGGCAGTAAGGGGAAATAGGGAAAGAAAAAGACAGAAAATGGGAAATGGGAAAATAACTACCAACAAATTGCTTTCTCTGCACAAAATACTTCTATTTCATTTGAAAGTTCAAAATCCCATTAACCATGTAAATATTGCACGTATCTTTCGGAATGGAAAAAAAAAAATTGTAAGAAATGTTAGAAGAAAAAACTTTTAAAATGTTTACAGAAAAGTTAAAAAATTTTAAATTATCAACCAAAGAACTTAATCTTAATTTTAAATCAAGGTTAAAGCTAATAACGGAGTGGTTTCTTTTTTAGAATAGTTAAATAGATCGAAGTGAGTAGATGAAGTTGGTTTTAGGGGGAAAAGATGGATAAATCCATTATATGCAGCATTTCCATAAGGGGAATAAGGGGAGAGAATAGGAGAGAAAGCAAGAGATATGTGATAATAAATTTATTTATTGCATAGTTTATGCGCACAAGATATCACTCATACGACATGCATCCTGGCGTAAAATGCGATACGGCAACGAAGTTTTCAAGACGCAGCAGCAGCACTTCACACAGACAGAGAGAGAGGAAGACACACACACACACACACACACGTACGCATTGTATCGGAATAGACGTATGAGAAATAAACTACAAAAATATAAGTACGAAACAAGTATAATGCGATCGTAAAAAGGCTTTTCATTGCGAGCATAAAGTATTAAGCTACTTTGCAGCATCTTTGCATGCATTACCAAAAGGATAATAATACGCAAACACACACACACACACACCACACACACACACACAGATACAGTTACACAAGGCAGAAGCAAACTGACGACGCAACACCCACAAAATGGTTTTGCCATGAATTTTGCCAACCAGTTTCAGTGAGTTGAGCAAGATTGAGATTAGCATGAGACACAGCATCGAAAACACGGAGAAGGACTAGACAACTATTTTAGCTACAGATTGCAATTGATATATACCAAGCAAATTGTATTCGAATATCTAATATTGGCAACAAGCAATAGTTCGTTAAATAGATCATTTAACTTCTGTATGACCTGCTACGATACAGCAACTGGCTGCGCCTTCTCTTCGGTCTAAGTTAATCTCTTAACGAGATCAGAGAGGGGAGACACAATCTCTCACCTAATCATTCGAAATCTGTTTAAAGTTCTGAAAACAATTTAGACTTGGCTTTTGAGCAATTCAGGCGAAAAAGATGCCCACAAGTTGTATGAAAGATGAACAAAGGGGGCGCGCGGTTAAGAGGGGGTGGGAAAAGGCTTTCTTTCAAAGATGCTTACAAGTGCCCAGCAATAATATTTCATTTGATTGCCATATGTCCATGTTGTGGTCATGGTTTGGCAACAAGCAGACAAATATATATATACATACATATACATATACATATATATATAAAAATATGTATGAATATAGATATATATGTACATCTATATCTTGGATGCATCGTTATTTTTGTTGTTGTTTTGTTTTGACTTTCATTTCAGTTTTCGTTTTTCGAATTGTGCGACTCTTTTGGGTTTTCCCATTTTCAGTTAACTCTCTCTTTCTCTCTCCCTCTTTTGGCCCCGCGACCACCTTGGACACACACACACACACACACACATGGACTCGAGAGAGAGAGAGAGAAGGGGTGTAAAAGGGAGAAAGCGAGAGAGAAGCACACACATTGGCGACATTTTCATTTTGGCATTTCGCATGCAATTTGCGGTTCATTGATTCGGAAGTTTTCCCATTTAACTTAAGCCTCTTTAACAATCCTATTGACGCAAATTTCTACTTACCGTTTGGTAACACCATTTCCCCCCCCCATCCCCCCCCCCCTCCTCTCTCTCCCTCTGTTCCCCTGTTCCCCTTCCCCAACCAACTAACATACTCTTAACCTTCTCATAACCTGCTGCTCCACACATTTATGTACCTGCCGCCTTTGATTTGGTCCTTGCCCTTGCCACTGTCCTTGCCATCAGCTCTATGTCCATCCAATATGTATATGTATATATATATATATGGCTATTGGCCGATGGCCTGCCCTACGATAATTATATTAATTTTAATGGATTGGGGGCAGCTGCTGCTGCTGCAATTGTTGTTGCTCCTGGACATGCATATGCTTCCATGTTCAACTTCAATTGACTTTGGCCAGAAGAGAAGCAGGAGCTAAGACAAATTAACATTCAACCGATAAGCCCAAAGAGAGTGAGAGAGAGAGAGAGAGAGAGAGAGAGAGAGAGAGACGGAGAGAGTGAGAGTGAAAAGGCTGCCACAAATTATGATGATGATGATCAAAGGGCCCGCAAGTGATTCAGTCAGTCAGTCAACAGCTTTAAGCAACCGCCTAACAATAACAAGGACAAGTCAGAGAATTATCCCTACCCTCTCACCACTCACCAAAAAAAAACACCAAACAGAATGCCAAGACACCAACAAATGCTCGACTCTACTCTGTCCCTACTAGGGACAGGTGCAATGTGCAATCTTTTGGTATTTTGTTGGCTTTGCACATTTGGCTTAATGCCAAAAAATACTACAATAAAATCTAGTCAGTAACCCCTCCCGCCCAACCAAACTCATGACCCTTCCTGGGCTGATTTCCAAGCAAAGCGTCAGCCACCACGAAACAGTTTTACCCTGGCCAAAAAACCAAAAAAAAAAAAACCCAATCTAAATCCACAGAAAGACAGTTCATAGGGGACTCTCTTTCCTTGATCACTCTTTCTTACAGTTTCTAGTGATCTTTATTTTTTTTTTTTGGATCTGGTTACTTTTCATATTCTTTTTCTATATTGTTTGCATTCTTTGTCCAACTTTCTATAAGAATTTTACTTGTTTTTTTTTTTTGTTCTTACCAAATTTATTCATTTTTCATTTGCTGTTTTTGCCTTTTTCAATTACGATATAACCTGGTTATAATCTTAGAGTATAAAGCGATAGAAAAAGATAGACAGAGAGAGAGCGAGAGAGAGAGAGAGAGAGAGTGGGAGAGTATAAAAGAAAACCAAAACAGAATAGGACAACAAGGATGATGGCAAAAACCAAGAACAAGAACAACAAGAAGAATGGAAAACTCAACACCTGAAAAATGCAAACACTTAAAGACGCTCGCGCGGCAAGGTGCCTGGCATAAGGACCAAGGACCATGACTAGGATATGATATGGTGGCAAAGCAAAGGACACAGAAAGAAACAGAGGAAGAGGAAGAGAGAGGAAGAGACGAGGACAATGATGATGATGATGGCAGAGGTAAGCCTGAGCAAGGAACGCTACGTGCATTCATTCAAATCGACGGCTCGACGACTACAACTACAACTCCAACTCCATCTCCATCTCCGTCTCCGTTTCCAACTCTGACTCCCACACCAACTTTGACTTCGACTTCAGTCTGAAGGCAAAATGCAAGGACGAGACGACGCACACAAAAGAAATTCATTTTAATGCAAAAGGCGGGTCCGGGTTAGGATGGGCCGGGCAGGAAACGTTTGCCTTCTGCTGGTGTCCTGGTCTTCACTGAGTCGATTACGTCTGCGTGTGGTGCTCCAAGGATGCGGCTGCCTTCGAATGTTTCGTGCTCGAAGGATTTAAACGGCCAAAGCACACAAATGCACAAACAGGGCAACTACAAATGCGGAATAGAAGAGAAGGAGGCGAAGGCGGAGGCGGAGGCATAGGCGGAGGAGATGGCCGAGAAGGACGCGTTTCAATGTAAGGAAAGACACTGCACAGCGCCAAGTCAACTCGAGCCAAGTTGAGTCTATAATTTTTGTTGTGGTTCCTGTCTATTGTCTTTACGGCATTCCCTTAACCCATCCACCCAACCCAACCCGCAACCCTAACCACTCCCCCTCCACAATGATGGCAAAATGAGCCATTCGCGTGAATTGCTTTAAACAGATCCTTAGAGCAACTGCATATATAGGTATTTGTTTATGTAGTAACATTGTCCGGCTATGCAAATTAAGTATTTTGTCCTTTGCAAACTGTAAAAGAATATTGATTGGCAAATTGAATATCAAAAGGTTTTCTTTGAGACGAAAAAATGGAGAGATTCTAAATCTTGAAAGATCTTTCAGATCGAAAGCTTAGATAGTTTCTTTAAGAATGAATTGAGATATGAGGAAATCTCAATTAGAATTGTTGTTTCGACCATTATCAATTGCTCCATGCTAGCTAACCCATTTTAAACTCTTTCCTTTAGAGTTCTCTAGAACAGATCCGCAAGACTTGACATGACAGAACTTATAAAGCATTTTTCGTAACTGGATCAAAAGCTAGTTTCATTACGAATCCCTTAGGAGAAGGAAACTTTCCTCTACGTTCCTTTCCAGTTCGCTACAAATAGCCGACTGAATCTAAATCACTGGCAACTTGTCTCCTCGTAGATGCGTTTTGTGGAGTGAAAGCTCTTGTAAGTGGATTTTGAGTGAAAGCTGTTTTACTTGCGCTTGCGTTCTATTTACATGAATTTCTAACTCAATTTTGTGGGTGGCGCTAAATTGTACTCAAAATTTCTTATCTTATTCTTTGGTGTCGGATGCCCTTACAACAGTGGTGGGGCATGTTAGTGATTTTATCTCATTGGAAAACCTTTTGGTTACATCGTTTCAAAAATTGCTTGTGCTCAAATATGAAAATCTTTATTCGTATGTTTATTCATTTGAATGGCTTTTAGAGTATAAATATGTCGACTAACTGCATTACAATTATTTCTTTCAAATTTCATTGGTCCTTGAGACTTTGTTATGTAAAAAATAAATTGACTTGAAGCTATTTAATTTTCTTAACTTTGCTTTTGCCATAAAATTATTTAAATAATGGGCAATACATTTTTTAAATAATTTTGCTGCCATTAATAGGGGTTATTTTTTTTTTTTGGGAAATGGAATTTATATTTTTCACCTCGATTTTCATAATGTTTTTTTGCAATATGTTGCACAATTGAATATTTCTATTAGATAATTGCATTAAGCGCCATAACTTTCAAATTCTACGTTTACCCAGTGGCGCTAATCCAATCGACCAGGTGTCGCCACAGAGAAATGCCATTTAAATGTGGTCACACTGACAAGTGCAGATGATTTTTCGTTCTTGTTTTGTTGTTTTTGTTGTTGCTGCTGCCGTTCAACTTGTTGATGCTGGACCAATATTGACTTTTGTTAAAAACTTCTGCTGCTGATTTGGCAGCAGGTAAAAGACACTCACGCACACACACACACACACACACTCGCATACACGGCAGACTGGCAAGACACCAGAGATCTCGACTTGCCGCCATATGAGCAGCTTGCCCGACAAAATGAACGGACGCTCCATACGCATCAATCGGGTGCCGGCCACCATAACCGGCATCCTATTAACCCTGGTCCTGGTCTACTTTCTAAACTTCCATCAGGAGGAACGCCCAGCCATTTATGGGATGCTGCGCAGCGACAATCCCAACAAAGTGAATCTACGCAAAATGCTTATTGCGGCCATTCAGGCGGCCCAACGTGGCGGCATGGAAGTGCTCGATGTGGCTCGAACGCGTCAGCTGAAAGAGCGCAGCAAGGGCAAGACGGACGAGGGGGTCAATGACCCATTTACCGATGCCGATGCCCGTTCGCATTGTGTGATGAAACAGGGACTCCAGCGTATCTTTCCACGTGTCATGATCTTCTCGGAGGAGGACAAGGAGCATTGTCTAGACTTCAATTCATTTGATTTGGATCCCACAGTGCTGCATGAGACGGCCCGCGTTCCCGACGTGGCTGTCAATGCTCAAGATGTCACCGTCTGGGTTGATCCCCTTGACGCCACCAAAGAGTTTACAGGTAAAACGTCACCCAGAATGCCACGCCACCTTGACTGCTGTGCTAAGTCGAACTAACTCATCTACGTTGCATTTCCAGAGGAACTGTACGAATATGTTACGACAATGGTTTGCGTTGCCGTTGCCGGACGACCCATCATTGGGGTCATTCATAGTCCATTCAATGGCCAGACTGCCTGGGCTTGGGTTGGCAATTCCATGTCTGAGTATCTGGCTGGCCTCCATCCTACTGGGCATGACGAGACGGCACCAATTATCACCGTATCGCGCTCACATACAGCCGGCGCCAAGGATCTGGCACGCAGCGTTTTTGGTGATCAAGTCCAACTGCTAACCGCTGCCGGTGCTGGCTACAAGGTGCTCCAGGTGGTGGCCAACAATGCCAGCGCCTATTTGCATACATCGAAAATCAAGAAATGGGATATATGCGCCGGTGATGCCATACTCCATGCCCTGGGCGGCACCATGACTACCCTTGATGATCAGCTGATAGATTATGGTCCTCACGAATCGCCAGTGAATACGAATGGCCTGCTAGCCACACTGGAGAAGCATGCGGAATATATGGATCTGTTGAGTAAATATCGCGACACACATAAAGCGAAACAGAGATAGTAAAGGTGGCGACCATCTACAATACTTATTCGCTGCTCCTCCTCTTTCTCCTCTCCTATTTCCCCCGCTTCAATGCTACCAAAATTCGCCTCCTCGAGCTGAATCTCTCTTTAGGCAGCTAGCTTTAAGTTTAGAACATGTGAAGAGCAAAGAAACCAGTTTATGGTTTTTTTTCTTTGTTTTGTTTTTTTTTTTTAATTCATTTTGCATTTTGCGCCTAGGGTGAGCGCGGGTCATGAACCCTTGGACAAAGACGCCAATAATCAAATCAACCGAATAAATTTAATATAATTTAAAAAAAAAACACACACAAAACCATTTTTGTCAGTCACATCGTTCTGTTTTCTAATGTAATAAGAACATTTCGTTATCTCTTTTAATCTTCGAATATACATATGTAGGTAATGAATATTTTACTGAATATATTTGACGTAGAATTCGAAAAAATATGCTACTTAACCACAACTAAAAATCGTATATTAGATTTTTAAGTTATGGCAAAGTATTCACACGAACCTAAAAAAAGGCAAAAAAATTTGCTTTTTAAAAAATATTTCGATGTATCCTTAAAGTTACTTGGGTACAGGTTTTAGTGCTTGTTTTTCAACTGTCCAAAATCAGAGAAACATTTTTGTTAAATAGTTCTGCTTTTCAAAATGTTGAGGCTTAATAAATAACAATATAAACTCAAAGAATTGTGGTTGTTTGTGAGTTAAACTTTACACAAATTACAATAGTGCAATCACTTTAAGATTTTCATTATACAAAAAGAATTACACCTAATTTAACTGCAGTAGGATAAGAGAAATATAAATATATATATGAACTCAAAGAATTGTGGCTGTTTGTTAGTTAAACTTTACACAAATTACAATAGTGTAAACACATTTCAGATTTTTATTATACAAAAAGAATTACACCTAATTAACTAATCTTGGATAAGAGCAATATATATTACTATTTTGATTACGTATTTTCAAATATTAAACTTCAATCGATAGTCGCGTTGGGTATGGGAAGAGTTGATGCGATAGTTTAATCGATGTAGTGCCGATAGCTACCTTTCATGGTTGTCTCATCTCTAACTGTTACGCGACGAGAACGAAATTTGCATAAAATAATTATTTTTTTTCGTTATTAAACAGTTTCACCGACGCTTAGCGGTCTAGTGTGTGATACAGTTAAACGAAATCGAACGAGTGCCAGCTAGAGTGAGAGAGCGACATTAAGAGGGCAAAATAGAGCAGAGCACTCCCGCAAAAAGAAATAGATTTTTTTTTAACCCAAATTAGAGAAATTATTAACAACAACAACAGCCAAAATGTTGCGCTCTTTGTCACGCGTTAGCGAACTGCCAATCATTGTTAGACAATTGCAAAAAGTACGTACTGCAATTAACCAAATCAATGTTTTAACTAACAACAACAACAACATAAGAAGAAGCGGCAGTAACCACAACAACAACAACAATGATAACAATAACAACAATGCGAGCCGTAACAATCATTGGACGCAGCGGCTAAAAGAACACAAACAACAACAGTTAAGAACTAACGGCAATCGCAGTTATTCATCATCATTTTTCGGTCTATTCCAGAGTGCAGCTGCAGCACAGGGTGGTCTCAGCAAAACCAGCACCAACAACAACTATGCCACGGAGGCTACAATCGAAGTGAATCGTGTAAGTGTCTAATCCAGTTCATCCCCTCTCACTCTCACCCACTCACACACAGTCTCAAGCAGCGCGATCCTCTGCCAAAAAGTGATAAAATTGATTACATAATTTTGATTTTGTAGTGACCTAACAGCGGTCTTTTGGCTCTGCGGCGGCAGGTTGTGGTGTGATGTGTGTGTGTCGCTAATGCACAGGGTTGCATTGAGATAATCACTCAAATGTCGGCAAATATTTGAAAAACTCAAATCAACCGCACACGGACGGACATTGGCAAGGTCACGCACAGTGCGTCGTGTTGACCGCGTGACCGACGGACGAAGCGTACACGCACCCTCAATCAGCGAATCCGTAATTCTTATCAGCCTCCAATTTGTACTTTTTTTTTTCAATTTGTTGCAGCGTGCGCCCTTCGTGGCAGTTAACTGTGGTTGGCGGTGGTACCCTGTAATTAATAGGTATATCTGACTTATCAGGAAAGAGAGCGAGTCTAACTAGCCATATTTGTCTGTCGTATTAATATAGCCATATATATTTAAGATCCAGTGTAGATTTTTACATAATAGTGTACACTGCATGAATGCAGAGATAAATAAGTAATTATATCAGGTTGTCATATATGTAAGTATATTTGGGATTGGGAAAAACCACAGGGTAATGAGAGTTATTCTGACGTAGTTCCCCTTCCCCTAGTAACTCTCAGAGTTTACCTCGATATCGACATCAAAGGAATCTATGTAATATTAAAGAATTTTTCGATTTCACCAACGAGCAACGTAGTTTTCATTGACAATTTCTAGTTCCCCGAACTCAATAATTTCCATAAAAGTTCCTCAATGAAATTAAAAAACATTGATTACTTTCAATAATCAGTCATTTTAAAGTAAATACAAATAAATACATTGTCTCTTGAATTAATTTTAAAATAAACAGACTTTGTTTTGGAAAACAGGGTATTTCAATGTCGACCTAATTAATGCAACGATGTAATCAAATTTATTTTATAAGTAGTCTTTACTTTGTTTACCTTGCTTATCACGCCTCAATACAGTGGACGCCCAATAGCTAGATCTACGGAAATCTATGAAAGTTTTATGCCCTTGCAGTGCTATAACTTGTCGTGGAAAATTTTCCGATCACTCATCATTTAATAGGTTATTTTGAGTAGGATTTGTTCTTTAGGTTTTATTCATCTATCTTTATCAGATTATTTTTCAACATTTTGTTTTGTTTTCTTTGCAGCCCTTCAAACTGCACCGTTTGGAGGAGGGACCCGCGACAACGGTGAAACTGACCAAGGATGAGGCTCTCAAGTATTACACACAAATGCAAACGATTCGTCGCATCGAGACAGCGGCTGGCAATCTGTACAAGGAGAAGATCATTCGTGGCTTCTGTCATTTGTATTCCGGCCAGGAGGCCTGCGCTGTCGGCATGAAGGCGGCCATGCGTGATGTGGACAACATCATTTCGGCCTACCGTGTTCACGGCTGGACCTATCTGATGGGTGTATCGCCCAACGGTGTTCTGGCCGAACTGACCGGCGTCCAGGGTGGTTGTGCCCGCGGCAAAGGCGGCTCCATGCACATGTATTCGCCAAATTTCTATGGCGGCAATGGCATTGTGGGCGCCCAGGTGCCATTGGGAGCTGGCGTTGGCCTGGCTTGTAAATACAAGGGTAACGGTGGCATGTGCCTGGCCCTCTATGGTGACGGTGCCGCCAATCAGGGACAAGTGTTCGAGGCCTACAACATGGCCTATCTGTGGAAGTTGCCAGTGATCTTTGTCTGTGAGAACAACAACTATGGTAAGTGATGTGGACGATGACGATGATTCTCTTTATGGAAATGCAACTTTTTAACTTTTTCATTTGTTTCCAGGCATGGGCACCAGCGCGGAGCGAGCATCGTGCAACACGGATTACTATACTCGTGGTGATGCCTTGCCTGGCATTTGGGTTGACGGCATGGATGTGCTGGCTGTGCGCAGTGCAACTGAGTTTGCCATCAACTATGTGAATACTCATGGACCGTTGGTTATGGAGACGAATACGTATCGTTATTCGGGTCATTCCATGTCCGATCCGGGCACATCTTATCGTACACGTGAAGAGATTCAGGAAGTGCGTCAGAAGCGCGATCCCATCACATCATTTAAGGAGCTGTGCATTGAGCTGGGTCTCATTACGGCCGACGAGGTTAAGGTATGTATCAAAGCATTATCAACAAAAGGCAATTCTAATCTTCTTTTTGCTTTTCCAGGCCATTGATCTAAAAGTACGCAAGGAGATTGACGAGGCCACTGCCTTTGCCAAGAGTGATGCTGAGTTGGCTGTCAGCCATCTTTGGACCGATGTCTACTCTAACAATCTGGAACCCAAATTGCGTGGACCCATTTCTTACAATTTGGATCACATCCAGGAGCGCAAGGGTGTCAACCATTAAACAAACGAAATCTCTAGCTATTAAGCCGAAAGATGTTGTTAGAACTTTTGTCAAGCACACACACACATACAGAGGAAGACACAAACGTAGAAGACTAATTGACGGACATACAGAAAGACAAAACCACTAAGTAGCTATCCACCCATCTTAGCATCCTTCTAACCCATGGGCCAGTGGCAATTGTAATGGATATTATTATAATCGTGTTCAATATGGATAAAGCGGGATGTAAATTTGTTGAAAAAAAAAAATAATAAGAAAAACGATGGAAAAATATATTACAAAAAATATTATAAAATGAATTCATTCAATTATGTCTATCTTCAAATTTTGTATACCTTAAAAAATTTCTTGCAGAACCTTAAAAAGGTCCAACATCATTTGTCTCTCTCTCTCTCTTAGAGCCACTTAAGAAATTGCAAAATCTTCGAAACTTTGCGTGAGTTAAGGCAGTTGGGTCAAGTCAGTTGAATAGAACAGTAGCTACTAACACTGGGTTACTTTCGTTTCTTCCAGTATATAGACTGAGCGTCGCACAAGCAGTGGGACGGCGCACAAGCACTTCGCTGGAACATTGAGTAGTTGTGGCATACGTTTCGCTCGTTCTATTTCGTTCATTTTCGTTTTGACTTAAATGTCATTTTGCATTTTTGTTTTGTTTTTGTTTTATAGATTTACACTTTATTATAATAGATAGATATGTGATACATATGTGTAATAATTGTTTGTTGTTTTTTGTATTATCCGAAATTCGTTCCGGCATTAGATTCACACCCCCAGAAACAAAATACATGTACAATACAAATTTAATTTGAATTTATACCAAAATATAGAAATTAACAGGAGCTGCTGGGGCCTGCCAGCTCAACTCTCTTGGTGCCATGATAATGCTGAAGCACGGCCAAGTAACCCTGTCCATTCTTCTTGACGGCGGCAGTCGGGGATCGTCATCCTTACTCCGACAATTGTTGGCCTTTTGCAGGCGAGAGAAACGAGCGGAATGGTCAAACAGGCGACGCAAGTCAGATTCAAGCAATACCAATAGCACACTGACCTTGGAGAATGTGAGTAGAAGAGCAGTAGGGACTATTTTTTTTTTTAAAGGATAACCTACTAATAACATTGAGTTCCTTTACAGACATTCAAATGCTACGATCTGGAAACTGGCCCGCCCATGGACGTAGAGCTATCACGCGAAGATGCTCTCTCCATGTACACCAAGATGGCTGAGGTGCGTCGCTTGGAAATAATAGCGGCCGAATTCTATAAACAGAAGAAGATACGTGGCTTCTGTCATCTATACAATGGCCAGGAGGCGGTAGCTGTGGGAATGACCTCTGTGATGCGTAAAATGGATACGATAATCACTGCCTATCGATGCCATGCCTGGACGTATCTCATGGGTGTTTCAATGTACGCCCTGCTGGCCGAATTGATAGGCGTTCGCACTGGATGTAGTCGCGGCAAGGGCGGTTCTATGCACATGTATACGGATAACTATTATGGCGGCAATGGCATTGTGGGTGCTCAAGTGCCAGTCGGTGCTGGCATCGCTCTGGCCCATCGCTACAAGGACGATGGCGGCGTGTGCGTTGTGTGCTACGGCGATGGAGCCGCCAATCAGGGACAAATATTCGAGGCCTACAACATGGCCAAACTCTGGTGTTTGCCGTGCATATTTGTGTGCGAGAATAATGAGTATGGCATGGGCACCGAAACCAGTCGCGCCTCGGCCAATACGGATTTCTATATGCGTGGACAGTATATTCCAGGGCTGTGGGTGGATGGCAATCAGGTGCTGGCCGTGCGCAGTGCCACACAATTTGCCATCGATTTCGTTCAGTCGAATGGTCCTATTGTTCTTGAAATGTTTACTTATCGTTATATGGGTCATTCCATGTCCGATCCAGGGACTTCGTATCGCACACGCGACGAAATACGGCAAGTCCGCGAAACACGTGATCCTATTACGAATTTCCGGAATCAAATTTCAGCCCTGGGCCTAGCCAGCAAAGAGGAGCTTAAGAAAATTGATAGTGATGTCAAGAAGCAATTGGGTGAGGATGCCAAGAGGGCCATGCAGGATCGTGAAGTCGACGAGCACGAGTTAACGGCGGATGTATATGCCAGAAATTTGGAGCCCAAAATTCGTGGCGTATCCGGCTATAATCTGGACCATCGCCAAGTGGCAGAAGTCTGTCTGGGCAAGTCAAAGCCCACGCCAGCCAATGAAATTAACAATGTGCCGGTGGGCGATGCAGCGGTTGCTGCCGCCAAAGAAGCAAAAATGAAGAAAGAAGGCAAGCAAACGGATAAAGCAGATGCTGCAACCAAACCACCAGGAAAGGAAGATGGTGAAGAAGAGAAGCCAAAGTCAAGCGACAAAACACCAGCGTCAGCAGGGGCAACTAAAGCCGCAGCCGGAGCGCCACCAGCAACTTCACCAGCAACACCACCAGGCAAAGCTGCAGCAGCAGCAACACCAGCAAAAACTGCACCTACAAAACCGCCAGCATCAGCACCATCTAAAGCTCCAGCTCCAGCTTCAACTTCACCACCCAAAAATCAGCCAACTGCCTCTAGTGGCGCTCCAGAGCCATCCACATTCAAAGGCAAGCCCCAAAAGTAGAAATCAAAGTTTATTGAAGCCATAATATAAACATAAAATTTGGAAAAAGCTTTGACTAGGGGTCGTGTAAAGTCTTTTTTTTTATAAAGGGAAGGTCGAAGGTCATCTAGAGCAGGAATCCTTGATTATATATATCTAGCGATTTATATGAAATACAGTTTATTATACAGTTTAAATAATTTTAATGTTTAACCGTTTGAAGCTTGAGGCAAAAGCTTTAAGCTTTTCGTCACCGACGACACCTGTAAGTATTTTAGCGCCTTTGAAGCTTTTGTGCCTCCACTCACATTTATGTATCAGCACCCACAGCACGCTTTATCCTCCCCACACGCCCTCCCCTTCCCCGTTCCCCTTTCGGACCTCATCTGACATGGTGTCATCTAGCGGTAGCGCGCGCGCTGATCTTTTCTAACCAATCGGTCAGTCTCTTTGCGATGCTCTGACATTGCTGATCTGATCTTCACGTGCGTTCTTCACAATTATTCGGTATCTTCTTCCTTCGTCAAGTCTCTGGCTCTGTGTGTGTGTGTGTGTGTGTGTGTGTTTTGTCTTTTTTTGTTTTTGTTTAACGTGTTGTTCGAATCGATCGATCGGAATGGTTTTTGTGTGTTTGGCGATTTACAAAATATTTATAATTAAAATATAAAGTGTAACATGTGTGTGGCCAAAATGCCAAAATGATGTATACAGATATACAATGTATAGAATGTACCGATCGTTACATCTAACTTGAAAGACGAAACAAGTTTTCTTCTTCAGAAGTTGATTATCCTACATAATGCGTAACCCTAGCATACTTTGAGGGAGTTTCGTTTTGTTTTTTTTTGTTTTCACAATGCAAGTATTACAGTTGGTTTGTCTCTTAAATTTTTCATTGGATTATATTTATTTTATTATTTATTGACAATTTAATTTTCATTGCCGGCATTTCACTAAATCAATGCACTTTATTACGATTTATTATAATGCCTTTCGAAAGTGTCGGAAGTGCCGAAGCCAACCAAATTTCATAGAAAAACATAACAAAAAAAAAAAGATAAAAGTGCTACAAAAACACAACATAAAAGCAAACACCGATTGCCAAAAATATTCCTATTTTCTCTACTCTACTCTATATCCACAAATACATATATATACCTAAGTATCGACATGGACGTGGTGATGTGTCTATCCAATAAACATTTATCTATTTAAACCTCTTTTCCGAGTTTTAGAAGTTTTCTGAAAGCAGATCTAATTTTGTTTTATTTTGAGAAAACAATGTCGAATATTTGATTGAGCAAAGCCCTCTCTAAGGATCGTTCTCTTGAAACAATTTCAAATAAAATTTCGATTGCCTTTTTGTTGGTTTTTAGATCTGCTTTCTGAGACTATTCCAATTTGTTAATTAATCAGAAATTGTCATTCCTCTCTGGAAAGGTGCTTACCTTGAATATTTCCTTGATATTCCCATAATTTAGTAAGGAAAAGGGTATCATTCATCTTATGGTGTGACCAATCCTGTCTACGGCCATGTTTATTCATACAAATTTGCATATATGTACGTACATATATACATATATATTTGAATATAATGTATGTGGGTATAGTTTGTGCTTATTTGTTTTATTTGATTTCATGCTGGGACATACTTAGCATATACATAATAACGCCTCGTGTGAGCAATTCTCGTGTGTGCTACAAACAGAAGAAGAAAAGCAAAAATATAGTGAAAAATATTTATAAAGATATTTTAAGCGTTTAAATTTTGTATCTCATTTTTTGTGTATTTTTGTTTTTTGAAGTGAAATTTTAAATGATATTTCAAATAATTTATATGTACAATGTGATTCTTTAGCGTAGATCAATAAACTTGATCAACTTTAGGAGAGGCATAAAAAACATCATCATCATCATCATCATCATCATTATCATTATCAATGGAATAATCAACCAAATCGAATGATATTTCAAGGTATTTCAAATAAATTTTTTAGTTTTTCAAGTCCATTTCCCCATCTTCTTCTATTTAATTGAAGTTGAAGTCAAGTGTATGAATATTTGTCTTTTGCTTTCTCGAGTGGCACACTTGAGTTGGATCTTGGAAACAAACGATATATATATATATATATATGTACATATATACATATATATACTTCTGCATATATCAATAAAAATGTGTGTGTGTGTTTGTGTGTGTAGAGAATTGGTTGTAGTTCTTTTTGGTCTTTTTTTTCGTTCTTTGCTTTTTTCGGTATTTCCGCTACATTTGCATAGTGTATTTCGGTGAAGTGAAGAGCGAACCACAAAAGGCACAACGAAAAAGTCTATTAAAATATTGTCCAAAGAGACAATCTGATATCTTTATATACATACATCTATATAAATAGGTACATATATATACGAGGGCAAATCAACAAATTTGTACCAATCTCACTATCAACTCTGTGTCTCTCATTTGGCAGCTAAAGTTTAATAAGCCTTTTCTTTATGGACGATTCGTCAGGTTTTATAGTGTCGGAAAATTCTGAAGGATTTCCAAATTAGGCTTTAACTCGTTAAGCTCTCTGATTAGATGGTCTACTTATGGCTATTACCTGAATTAATCTCTTGGGAAGTGTGAAATTTATTCAATTCAAAAGTGTTAAACAAATGTTGCTAGTAACTCTCGTATATTTATATGGATTTATATGCCTATGTTGATGTATTTGAATTTGGTTTTTGTTTTTATTTTACATTTTTTTATTTGCTTCAATTGAAATTGTAATATACATAACATACCATATAACAAATGTATGTATGTATATGTGTTTGTTTGTGTGTGTGTGAATAAAATATATGAAAAGTTTGAATATCTATTTCTGCTATGCAATATATTTTTGCGGAAGTTTTTGTTTTTTGCCTCCACTTCATTTGACCACATTGCGTATACGCAACAATAGTACATGTGCTGCCTGTGTGTGTGTGTATCTATATTTTTATGCATGTTCAACTCAATTAGCATTAAGCATCTTCAATATAACACAATACCCATATTCACTTCAATGTGGCTGCACTCAAATTACACACACACACACACACACTTCCATCGAGTTACTCCCCCACAATGGGAGGAATGAGATGTGTGTTAAGTGATGATAGCCTCGCCTTGCCTCGTCTCGCCTCATGCAGAGGCAGCAGAGTCAAAGCTAATCCCGCATCTAATAAATATAATCATTGTTCGGGACTTGAATGTTTGGCCAATTGAATAATTGAACCACACTTACGAGTATTTGTGGTGCGACTCGTCTCAATTCAGTTGTCTTTTGTTGTTCGTTAAGATCTCATCATCATCATCATCATCAGAATGGATGATATGAGTGTATAGAAATTAACTGAAGGTTACAGAATGGGCAATAAGTTCTCAATGCAAACAGAAACAGAAACAGAATGTAATCAATTTGGGTCTTTCTATCATTTCAAATTAGCTCGAACGATCAGAAGAAGGATATTTTCATGGATTTATCTTTCATAGATGCCAATTTTTTGACCTATTAATTGGGGAAATTTGTCTTTCAATCCATTTACGATTAGAGAATATTTATTTGATTTCAAATGACGTTGATTAAAAACCGCAAGTTCATCAAATGATCAAAAGATTTTTTGTGAATCTTATATTTTAAATGTTGTTTTGTTGTTGTCGTTGTTGTTGTTATTATTGTGTTTAGTTTGTTATTTCTGTCTTCTACGTGCCTCTTTTGTCTTGTCGATGCTCTTCTTCATAGAAACAGATGATGTGGCGACCTTGAATCAAAATAGATTTATATGCGCAACGTTCTCTGTGCGATCTCTGAGCGCACGTCACCAAAATGCCATCCCATAACCATACCCGTACCCATACCCATTACCCATACCCATTACCCATACCACATCTGCATATGTACATAGATACCCAAAACAAAAATCAAGATGAAAAAGCACAGCACAACACAGCAAAGGCGTACAAAATTTCAAATTTCAATATTTTTCTTTCTTTTGACTTTGTCCACATTGGACCGCCTTCACCTCCGGCTCCCCCCTTAGCCACCGCCCGCATAAGCAATGTTGATAATGATAGTTCTTGGGTACAGAAAAAGAACGCATCGTTAGATGAGGAATGCAGATCTCAAGATTCATGTGATGGAGAATGCATTTCCATTTCTTGCAAAATTGCAAAATTGTTAATGGAAATTGTAATGGATGAGAGCGTGTTTTAGCGAGTGTGTGTATGTGTGTGTGTGTGTGTGTGTGTGTGTGTTTGTAATTGAAATTGAATTCATTGTGCCAGGCCATGTAAAATGCCATCAGCCAACCAAATGTATTAAATTATACTTGCGGCAATGCCAAAACTTTTATTTAACAAATAGCCATTTCAATTTTCTTTTTCTGGCCTTTAAATTTATATTGATTTTTAATTGAAAACCCTATCAATGTGTGCATGTGTTTGTTTGTGTGTGTGCCAGTTGGGCTGAGGCTACTGTCAAAGTTAAAATAGCCTAGAGATATGTGAATTGACAAAGAGAACTGAATGCCATGGACAAAAATAAGCGAATAAAACAAATGAAACTATTTAACTGCCTACGAGTTTTGATGGATTGCGAGATATATCTAAGACCTTATAACTTGCCAGATTCGTATGTAAAATCTTAGGAGGATATTTTGATTAAGTTTTGATTCCGATCACTTATTATATACAATTCCATTTGTAAATGGTAATGGTTGGATCGTAATAGATATGCAAAAAACACAAATATATTCAATCCTAAATGTAATCCATTACCGTTAGGATAAACGATTGAATTGCCAGTTTAAGCAACAACATTCGATGAAAAATTGTGTGAACGTGTATAGAACATTTTATTATTATGAATAAATTTTTGTTTTTGGGTTTTTGGTGGATCAACAGAAAAACCAAACTAAAACCTATATAAAAATGCAAATGGTCAAATAAATGCGACAAAAACGAATTGAAATTTTAAGCAACAGCAAAAAAAAAAAAAAAAAAAAAATAGGAGAAGAATAACAAATGAAAAGGTAAGAGGCAAAAAACCAAAACCGAAAAAAACAGAAACGATAAAAGCAAAGTAAAGAATGAAGTGACACATAAACGACATAAAATATCAAATCAAATGCAAGCAAATGGCAGGTGAGAAACCGAACGAATAGACAAGCCCATGTGAGGAGGAGAAGCAGGAGGAGGGGGAGACGGCACTGGTTAGTCCATCCATTAGGGTGCCAGCCATTCCGATTCAATTCTGACTAATGTTGGAATCCGAAATGGACAACAAGTGTGGAAACTCAAATGGAAAATGAAAACAGAACCCAGATAGACGAGCAAAACTTTTGACAGCTCAATGCCGTTTAGTCCGTTTGAGAGTGATTACAATATGATGGATAGGTGAAATGAGTAACGCATTCACACACACACACACACACACACACTTAAAGCAGGTGTCAATCCAGTTAAACTGCAGACAGAAGCATTGATTGTGGATCAATTGAGGGCATTAAAATGAGATTGCTTTTAATTGGACGATCATTTTACCAATAAAAATAAAAATGTTTCTTGACTTGAAAGAGACGGAAGTTGGCTCACTTTTCATTTTGTAGATTTATTTTCTTTTCATTCATGCAATAAAATTCATATCACGTAAATCTAAATAGTATACACTAAATGCGTATATAATATGGACATTAAAACGTTTCGAAATTCGAATGTAATAAAGCAATGAGCATTTAATAATTGACATGTCTCTCTCTCTCTCTCTCTCTCGCTCTATCTCTTAAAATAAATTTTTGATTTAAATTCGCCCGCCATATTAAAAAGAAATGATATAAAAACACTACTGAATTAGGTTTAATGGGCACACACACACACACAGGGAGAGCGAGAGAGAGAGAGAGAGGGAGAGATGTATACACTATGGTAAATGTATCTATGGACATCCCCAAACGATACATAGGCACGTCGAGGCACGTGCATGGCTTAAAAATTGAAATCAAAATGAATCACTAAATTTATGCATGTGACGTTGTCCAACGTTGGCTGCTCCCAAAAAAAAAAAAAAAAGTATATTAAGTTAGATCCACTTAAATGTGCCATTAATTGATTAATTATGCAAATTTTCTAAATGTCAAATTGAGACAAAACTCAAATAATTTGCGTCCAAATTAACACGAATACAGAATGCTCTAACCGCAAATAATTCTATAGTATATCTCCATTTCAATGGCAATCATTCATGGTCAATTAAGAATTTATAGATTAATTATTCATGGTCAATCATCGATCATTAGCTAATCATTGCCATCAATTTTTGTGATAAACTTGTCCGATTGGTGGATGAGAGGCAAGTCCAAGGCCTTTTGGTGGCGCATCTCAAAGAGAATAAGTTCATTTAACCAATACAATTACAATCTCAGTCAGTCTTGACCAAATTTTCATGTTAACTGTTAATTTCTTGTGCCAATTTGGTTGAAAATAATAATAACAGTAAATGAGTCACTTAAGAAATTATTCGTAAGCGTTTATACATTTTGATTACATTGATGCGAATTAAACGAATCAGAAGCAAAAAAAAAAAAAAAAAAAAATGAATATGTATATCGTTTATCTTTCCCCCAAAAAAAGTAGCCAGCCAGCCAGACAATTAAGCATCAAGAACAGCGCACATACTAATTAAGTAGCTGGAAAGCACTTCTCACTTCTCCACAATGTCAACCACCACCAACTTGTTCATCCTGTTCACCTTGTCCACCTGTGCGTATACGTAATTAATTCCATTATAATCTCTTACGCATAATAAAACAACAGAGCAAACAACGTAAGGTAAACCAGCAGAATCAACCATATCAACAGCCATCATAAAACCATTCGCCTTTTATGCGGACCCTGTCCACCTGTCCCCCCCAAAAACCAACCCAATTTACCCAGTTACGATTCCCAGGCATTGGGTAAAAATCCCCAACGGACTTCTGCAATTAATTGACACTGAATTCATTCTCATTGGATTAAATTTAATATTTTTGCCAACATTGCGCATACATAATTTGTTTACCAGAAAAAAATAAACATATAACCATGCATATATATACATATATACTTATGTATATCCATTTAAATCTATAAACGAGGAACATTTCATGAGTTTATTCTTGTCAATTGGCAGCCAATAATTTCAGGGATTTTCCGTTTAACTTGGCTAATGAAAAGAATTTTCTTCTTCTGGAGTTTTTTTTTTTTTTTTTTTGCTTCTTTTTCCTCTGTTTAAGAGAGTAGTAATTGTGGATTGAGCCTTTTCCAATTTTCATTTGCTTGCCTTGAAACATCCATTGAAGTAGATTCAATTTCAGTTTTACCTTTTCAATAATAAATTTGGTTGTATGCAGAACTTATGGCAGAGCTCTCGTTCCTATATGAATATGTGCACAGTGTATATATATATATATACTTAGGTACACAGGTTCTTTTTTGCTTCTCTAAAAATACAAAAGATACACGAATATTTTGTTACTTGAAAGCCTTACAAATATTTGCAGAGCGTGTTTTTCGTTTTTCCAGGCGAATTTTATGAGCTACATCAAATTGTATTTTTGTTGTTGTTGGCGTTTTCGTTTTTTTTTTGTTTTTGTTTATAAACAAAATGAAATGTACAAAATTGAAACGGCCAATTGACTGGCAGCAAAAATGATGATGGCTAAATAATAATAATAATATTATTAACAGGTTAAATGGATACGCGGACTATATGCAGAACATGTGTTAAATATCATTGGCAGGTGTAGAAAGGGGGGGGGGGGTAAAGGGAAGACGAATTTGGAATATCATTAAACGTTTTTTATGCTCAAGGACTCGTTTCACTGTGCTTCGCGGAAAAGGAAATAGTTTCAGGCTTATCTTTTTTGCTTAGCTAATGAGGCGAGGTGCTGGGCCAACTTCTGGAATTGCCGCCGTCCGTCGACACTCTTCAAAAGTTTTACACCATCAACAACAACTGACCCCAAAGGGTCCTCTCTGCCCCTGCTTCCAATGATTACCCCCATTCCCATTCCCATTCCCATTCCCCTTCCTGCTTCCTCCCTCCATAGACGTGTGCTGGACAAGCAACATTGTTGCTTGTTTTTATTTTGTCTACATTTCTTTCTGTTTCGGTTTCTGTTTTTTTTTTTTTTTTGTTTTTCGTTGTTATTCTGCTTTTTATTTGTTAGTTTGCAGGGGGAAGCATGTGCAACAATGTTTTTATTTGGCTCAGCTTATTTTTAGTTACTTGGTTTTGCTTTCATTTTGGTAAGGCGCTGACGACGCTGAAGCTTCGTGCCTTGGAAATAACTTTCTAAATAAACGCTGAGCAGTTAGCAACATTGCAGGGCCAACAACAACACGATTCCCATCCCATCCCATCCCATCCCATTCCATTTCTATCCCATTCCCATATATATATATATATGTATATATATGTACATACTATAAACACTTTTCGCTTTGTGCGCGGCGCTGTCGTGACGTTTCTTTCCTTTTTCGTTTTTTTACATTTTTCGCGGCTGCTGCTGGTGTGAAACGCTGTATGAATTTGAGCGAGGGTTATTTAAGAAGTTGCTATTGCAATTACCATGCATTACGTATACGCCGAGTGTTGGCAAAGACCCTAGAAAGATTTGGTAAGTGTTAGGCCACTGGCCTAACCAAAAGCCATATTAAAGATCCTTGAGAACAGAGAGAAGAGAAATTAATCTATCGAATCAGATCCATTTTAGTGTCTAACAAAGGACATTTACAACTTGACAACTTTATTTGCAACCCTTAAGTGTGTGTGTGTGTTTGTGTGTTTACAGTTTGAGTGTTATCCTCTAGCAGCATTTTCATTTTATTGCCGCGCAGATTAGAGTTTGCAAAATTGTTAAAATTTTCATTTTGCTTTGTGTTTTTTGTGCGTTTTGCTTTTAATTCTCTTCGTTGTTTTGTTGTGTATTACTTTTCGCGTTTTTTGTGGCGCTGCTTGACTGCTTCGTTGGTTTGCTGCTTCGCTTAGTTTGCGGCTCGTTGAGAAGGCAATGTTCTAATTGATAATAATCATATTGCCTATGCTTAATAAGTGCAAGACAAATATCAAATAGCAAATATCTTTCCATGGGAAAGAGCGAGCCATTTAGTAAGCAATTAGTAAAGTTGTTTTTTTTTTTTTTTTTGACTTTTATCCAGAACAATTTCAGTGGAAATTGCAATTAATAATGCTTCTGTTAAGGCCATCCAATACCAATTGTTTAATTGTTTTTCCATTTAACTCTTAATTCAGGATTAAAGTCATTTGAAACTCAATGAAATTAAAAGTGATCATCAATTGATACGGGTTTCGAAAGTGCATTAAATATTCGTTATAAAGCCATAGAAATTCTTGCCAGGCTAAGGCGATAAGTAACGGCAATGAAATTACAACATTTAATGCCAACGAATGGCCAAATACTCTGCAGAAACAATTGGTAAATAGAAATCAACTTCTCAAATGGATTGAGACATGTACCCCTTCCCTAGCAGGGTATTTGTATGAAACAGCACGAAGACAGTCAGCACAAATTTTACGAGAAATTCTAAACGTTGTTGCTGTCGTGGCAAATTATGCAACGCGCCATGCAATTTGCCACGTGCTGCGTCACGTGTTAATATTTCACATACACACACACACACACACACACACACACACACGCACACACACTCTTAGGGCAGTGACAACGATGGCGTTATAAAATTTAATTAATGCAACAACAGCAACAGGCAGTCTGAAGCACTGAGAGCTGAGCACTGGAAACTGAGGTAGGGAAGAGGCTAGTGCTAAACTCTAGCATAGACGGCCCTTGCAGGCTTTCATATGTGAGCAGAGAAGGTGACACAACGAGAGAAAGGGAGAGCTGGTGTGTGTGTGTGTGTGTGTGTGTGTGTTTGCTCCCTGCCAGCTGTAAAGTGCTTTGTTAATTAGCAAACTGGCAGGCAGTAGGCAAAGCATTTGCCTTGCAGCAATAATTTGCGCCCGCAAGTATGCAACACATTTTGCTGCGGCTTGCGGTGCGTCTGTGCCTGCGCGTATGCGTGTGTGTGTGTAGGTACTTGCCCCACTATTTGTCAATGTCAGGCAACTTGTGATTCACAATACATGCAACTGGCAAAATCGCCGACGAATAATCGCTGATCCCCATTTCTATTCAAATGTTCTCTTTCTTTTTCTAACTATCTCTATCTCTGTCTCTGTCTCTGTCTACCTTTCTGTGGCCATGCCCATGTAGTGTACCCACAATGTGTTAATCAAAGCCAATGCTCAAAGCGTCTCTCTGTCTTCCTCTCTCATTGGACTCGTTTACTTTATTCTCCTTGCCCATCAATATTGCTTGATTTTGTGGCAACACCAACAGAAACAGAGAGAGCGAGAGAGAGAGAGAGAGAGCGAGACTGAGAGAGAAAGAGAGAGCAAGAGATTGATAGATGATGCACATGCATGTGCCATCAATTAGCGCAATAGCAATCCAACCAAATGGAGTTCAAATCAGAAACATTTCGACATAAGAAAAAAAACTTCTTAAAAAAAAGAAACGTTTAAAATTACAAACATTACTTAAAAAACAAAATTGCATCAATTTATCTTTGAAAATTGAAAGCAGGTAAAAATGCAACTTTCCGTTTCATAAAGTAATATGGAAAATGTGTCGCAAGCATTTTTATGTACATACATACATACATACCCCACAAATACATACATATGAATATATACAGTTACATTTATGTACTTTATATCAAGTTAATATGCCGCATATAGTAAAAAATAGATATGTATGTGTGCTGCCTTGGTGTAACTTGCCCTAAACTATGCAACACATTTCATTTGCATGCTTGTGCCACGCATTTTTTTCAATACCCTTACACAAAAAGTATATATAATTTTAATCAATCGCCAAAAAAGGCAACAAAAAGTGATCTTCTAATAATCGTTGAGAGATGCTCTTTTTTTAAGGTTATGTCGCACATTTTGTCTCATTTTTTTTGTTGTGCTTTATTGATAATAAAATGATTAAATTTAAATTGTTTTAGAGTATTGCAATCTTCGGGTTATTATTATTTTTTTTTTTCAATAAAATTTTGCAGATTTTTCGTTATTTTTCTCGAGTGATGTGAGAGAGCGGGGAAGAGAGAGAGAGAGAGAGACACACAGATAGATAGGGAGTGCGAAAAAAAGAAAGAAAAAACGCAAAGCGCAGCGTCCAGAAATGTGAATTTGCATAGAAAATAGACAGTTTGGAAAATTGCATTCCATGTTGATAACTTAAGGCTCACACACACATACAAACACACACACTCAGGGAGAGAGATAGACAAGCCGACAGGCAGACAAACACTCTGAAGGGGCAGTCGACGACACCGTCGTCTGCAATTGAAAATGATTCCTGGTAAAGGACACGCAACGCGTGTGCATAAATAACTTGTTTAAGTTTTATGGCCACGATGTCTTCTCCACTCTGCTCTGTAATACTTGTCACACGATTTATAAATGCTATAGGGCAGAAAGAAAGGACAGAAGATCCTAGTTTTCGGACCTGGTCCACACCTTGAGCGAAATGCAATTTTGTCTGCCATCAGTGTGGGATGTGGGGTGTGGCGGGAGTGAAAGAAATTGTGTAAGTTGATATGCTGTCACAGCATGCTGGCTCACCATGACCTCACCCTCCCCTCCCCTGTCATACGCCCTTGCTCTCTTCCAAGTTCCAGACGAGTACGAGGATGGAACACAACTTGAAAATCAAATGCAAAAAAGTATCTGCAGAACTATTTGCTTTTCCCTCTCTCTCTCTCTCTCTCTCTGTCTCTTGGTTTTATTTTTGGTTGTGTGTGTGTGTGTGTGTGTTTGTTTTTTTTATGTTTTATTTTCTTATTCTTATATTCTTTTTATTTTCGGTCAGTTTTAGCTACATATGTATTTGAGTATGCTGGGCTGGGCAGGAATTTGAATTGATTCCAGCTGAGCTAAGTCATAGAATGAATGTTAATACTATTTCTTACTGAATATGGGGAATGCAATTTAAGATACATTTGATTTTTATCTCAAACCCTTCAGAGGAGAAGGCGGATTAAAGGCGGCGAAGAGGGCTCGGTTAAATGTGCACTCAATGTATAGGATATCTCTAAAGTCGGTCATCCGGGGGACAAGTTGGGCTTGAGTTTGCCGACGGCCACAAAGCGTAGCTGCCACTGGACTCCTGAGTGAGTGTAACCGACTGCAGCATGAACTAGGAGTCGGACTCTGACTTGGACTCGCAGGCGCATTCGTACTGTAGCCGTAGAAGGAATGACAGAATGAAGTAATGACAGACAGGCGGACAGGCGGACAGACGGACAAACAGACAGACAGACAGGAGGACGAACAGATGAACTGACTGGCGGACTGACGGACTTACTGACGGACGGACTGGGGTTAGCCAAGCTTTCCTGGCATGATACTCCTGTAACTATTTGACTTTATCTTGTTGCCACTTTTGCCCCGGCCTGGGGTAAACTTCAGAGAGACAAATAAAAAAGAAAGCCAGGTAAAGAGATGCAGAGCAAAAGAAGGGCAGGTGCAGAGTGGCATAGCAAAAAGAAGAAGAAGAAAAAGAAGGAAAAAATAAAAAAAAAACTGCAACGATAAACAAAACCCAAACACACACAAAACAGAAGAAACAAAATACAGAATACCGTTGACTTGAAGCAGGACTCCCATGGATTTATGTGATCCCCAGGCTCCCCAACGAGAGCTTGATGAGACAGAGCGCGAGAGAGAGAGAGCGAAAGAGAGAGAGAGAGGAAAAGTCTCTCATCTTGTTTTCAATTTAAAGTTAATTTTAAATGTTGTTTAAATGCCGCCCGCCCATCCCTCATCCATTTCATTCTGGCCTCTTAACCATTTGCCCAACGTATTTTAAATACAATTTTTTTTTTTTTATTGCATTAAAGTTGCATTTTTTATTCTCAGTTTTCGTGTGCACCACCTCCTCCTTTGGGTTTCTTTTGTTAGTTAGTTGCCAATTAGGAGCAAGGCAAACTCGCTGCCTCCTGCTTCTGCATTTGCTCCTGCTCCTGTTGGTTGGCGGTGCTTCTCGGTGGTGGCGCTGATGCTGTTGGGCTTAGCTTGAGAAAATGGCACAGCCACTTGACTGAGCCACACTCACTAATTATGCAAAATAAAAAAAAAATGTTGAAGAAAAAAAAAAAGAACACATTTTCTTGTTGTTGTTGTTGTTGTTGCACATCTTTCCAGCTAACTAAACTGGAACGCGGTCGGGCACAAAATATATATATAAGTGTGTGCATATACCTAAATAAGAACATACTTGCTACACATACATAAATTCACGATATAAGGATAGAAAGGAAACCCAAAAAAAAAAAAAAAAAAAAAAAAAAAAAAAAACAGAAACTCGGCTTCTCTTGTTATGCGTTTTGCACGTAGCCAAGCTTTGTGTGTGTGTGTGCTAATTTAGGCATCTTTTGTTGTGTCTGCTTGAATGACACACATACTAAACATACACACAAACACACACACACACACACACACACTTACATATATATTTCAACCAAAAGAGGATAAGGGACAGCCGACAAGTGTGAAAAGGTAGACAAAGAAATTGACATCGATTATAATAATTTAGACGACTTTGATACCCATTTCAAGAGAAAATTAAAAATTGAATCTCTTTTTTGATTAGCATATAGAAAAATCAATTACTTTTACCTTAGCTTGATCCCATTTCTGTTTCTGTCTATAAAGTTTGCTCTTTTGCATTTAGTTTTTTTCACATTTCAAAACAATCGATTCCCATAGAAATTATCGATAAACTTAGACCTAAGCAATTGAGTAACATTTGTGAGTACCTGATCGATATATTTCATAGACTCACAAGCTCAATGTCACCTACTCTGATCATACTCTCATAATACCCTATAAAATGCTCTCGCTAAAGAATGGCAGCTTCAAAACAAAAAAAAAAAAAAAAAACAAGGAAAAAACCTAGAGAAAAAAATGAAGAAAATTCCCACGTCACCAGCGGCGGCAGGAACACACAACAAAGCAGGCGGCTTTTGTATGTGAGTGGGCCGAGTGAGTGCGGTTCGGTTGCTAACAACGCAGCAGCAGACAGCTGAGCGCGCGGAATGCAATGAGCCAAGTTAGTCAGTCAGCCAGCCAACCAGCTAGTCACTCAGTCAGCCGTAGAGTCAACTCCTGTCGATGCCGCCGCCTGCTTTTTGGATCCTGATGCATTGCCCCAGGGCATTCGCGATGCTGTTCTCTTCTCCATTCTTTTCTTCAATGTTTTGCTTATTCACTTGTTCAACCAAACAACCATCCATCCATCCATCCATCTATCTATCTATCCATCCATTGATTCATTCGTTTATTCATTCATTCAGTCGGAGGCAAACCACGTTGCCTGTGTGTACTTAGAGTGGGTTTAAGCCAAGAGTTAAGTTCAAATTCTTAAAGTTGAATCGGTTAAACCGTAAGAAGATAGACGCAAACCAATAGAAGGTTCTATTATCTGTAATTTTCTCACCATAAAACCAAAGTGAAAGAAAGAAATTGCAATAAAAGCACTGAGAATTTTCCACTTTGTTCGCTTTTGAAATTCGTTCACTTTTGCAAGACGTATGCCCCCCCCGTATGCCACGCCCACTCTTTGCGTCGTGCTCCTTGCGCGATTCAAGTTTTATTTTACGCGCAATTTGTCGGTCGAAACAATTGGAAATTAAAACAAAATGGCGAAAAAAAAAGAAAAAACGGAGACGAAAACAACGAAATTGAAAACCAAATAAATAAGTTTGTGTGGGTGTGTGTGTGTGGGTGTGTGTGCGGGTGTGGGTGTCAGTGCAAGTCGAAATGTAATTCAAGGCAAATATCCGCACGACAGTTGCAAAATGTGCAAAAAAAAAACAATCGACATTTTGGCCCGTTGTTTGTTTGTATTTTGTGTATCCAATATCAATGCCAATCCATGCGGGCCATAAATCATTCGGATCCACGTTGGATGCTAGCTTCCGCAAGATGCCACCGAATGATTAGCGAGCTATAATGCAACCCTATTAAGTTTGCTATCCTCCCTACCATCTCCCTCTCTCTCCACCCAACACTTAATCTCTATTTAAGTATTTGTACGAAATAAATTTCATCTTAAAGTGGCTCATGGAAATGTTTTTCAAGTTTACTTGAGTTTGGTGGTTGGAACAACTTGGGAATCATAACCAAATTAAGGTTGGCTTGGCCTGGCTTGGGCATCTATGTGAAACTAGTTCCAAACCAGTTGAGAATTATAGGCATAGAATCAATAAAATCTTAATTGGATTTCCTTTTCTTTTTTTTTTTTAATTAATAAACATTTCTTCTTGTTTCTGTTTTGATTGCAGCGACTGAATTGAGCTGAAAGTGGGAGTGGCAAACTGCTCTGTTTTGCCCCCAAAAGTGCAATAGAAATCCTCATTGCATACGGAATCCGAATCGGAATTGAAATCAACAAGCTCAAGTGCCCAGTTTCACACAGAGTGACTGGAGTGACTTGACTGGTGGACTGGTGGACCAAACTGGTGGACCGGACTGGACTGAACATTACGTAGTGGTAGTTGGTGGTGTAGTAGGTGGTGCTCCTGCAGCTATGATGACGTCGACATCGACAACCACTGGTATGCCATTGCCCGAGCCAATGCCAACGTTGGCAACGTCTGTCGCTGGTGGCGTAATGTTTTCGGATGCGGATGTGGCGGAAGTGCGGCATGTTGTTCAACGCATTTTGGTGCCGTGTGTTTTTGTTATTGGACTATTGGGAAATTCAGTGAGCATTTATGTTTTGACGCGGTAAGTGCACTTGTATGCCATGGCCATCATCATTGTTGCTGTTGTTGCTATTGTTATTGTTGCTGCTGTTGTTGTTGTTGTTGGATTACGTTCACAACCGATTCGGAAATGGCATGGGCGTGGTCATTGGGCACTGTTATTTTATGCATTTTATGCTTGCAAGCGTTTTGCCCGTTTCTCCATGTCCGTGTCTCTGTTTTTCTGTGTGTCTGAACAACAATCGACAATCGTTGGGGTTTTTGGGTTGGGTTAGTATGCAAGACGGGGAAGGGGGAGGTGCTTCAAACCCCGTTGTTACCGTTCAACCAGTAACCGAGTAACCGAGGCAGGTACGCAACGCATTATACACGACATTTAATTGTAGCAAAAGCTGCACTTTAAAATAATTTTCAACACGGCAGCCAACAACAACAAATACAAGCCACGTACCAGCAACAGCAACAACAACGACAATTTCACGTGCCAAATGCAAAAATGGTTTTCACTGATAACACACAAACACACATATATTTGCACACACACACACACACCCTCGCCCCCTTTCCACCCCTGTTCTGTAGAATGTAAAAGATTCAAGGAACAGGCGAAAAATGGCTGCAAATGGCAGTGAAAGGTTTTCGCTGGCTTCCCCACAAAATACGGCGACAATTGTCCTCTTTCGCTCTTTTAAATTGGCTTTCTACACTCTACACAAATAATTTGAAAGGTTTAATTTAAAATAATTACCCTAAGAACCACTTTGAGAGTCATAGAAACTTTTATTTGATTAGTGGCTTGTTCTAACTAGTCGTCAATATGTCCGAAAATATGCTCGGAGCTAATGGGTATTATGAGATGATAATAGTCTGCAAAATTTAGCAGGTTTATCTAAATCTCGATTACAAAAAACAAATTCCCTTTGTGAAACGTCATAGAAGTGCCAACAGTTTGTTTTAATTGTGCAATTTTATGTCGCTGCTGACACAACCGCCAAAATGACTGGCACACTGGGGCCAAATTGTAGAATAGTGAATAGAAAACTTAGGGGATCCCCCACAACTATTTGACTTGGCATTGTCTGAACCACTGAAATGCGCTTTGTGCACACGAAAAAAACAAAAAAAAAACAAGTAAATTTTGTAATTCTCTTGGCCATTTTGTGATATTCACTTTTTATTTTTGTCTCCGCTGTTGTTTTAGAAAACGCATGAGGTGCACCACGAACATTTATCTAACGGCATTGGCAATTACGGATATTGCGTACCTGACCTTTCAATTAATCTTAACACTCCAGCACTACGATTACGTGAAGCATCATTGTGAGATCTATTGGAGGCTCTATGGATTGTTTGTATGGCTGTGCGATGTTTGCGGTAAGTCTACACTCATACCGAAACTATGTTTGGGTTAAGGTTATCAAGAAGATGTCCAGATCTTTTGAGGAAGAAGCGGACAAAGTCGTTTAAGTGAGCTGAAGTGGGTGGAGGAAGGCACAAGCAACTTGATGATGCAACAAGCATTTAGGTGACGCACAAGCAACTGAGTGACCTACAAGCAACTGAATGACGCATACGCAACTGAATGACTAATAAGCGACTGAGTAATGCAACAAGCAACTAAGTGTCGCACAAGTAACTAAGACACGCACAAGCAATGGAATGACGCACAAGCAACTGAGTAATGCAACAAGCAACTAAATGACGCACAAGCAACTAAGTGTCGCACATAAAACTAAGAGATGC
The DNA here is from genome assembly GCA_024703675.1 of Drosophila nebulosa. Taxonomy (NCBI): domain Eukaryota; kingdom Metazoa; phylum Arthropoda; class Insecta; order Diptera; family Drosophilidae; genus Drosophila; species Drosophila nebulosa. The sequence goes on from JANFPS010000003.1 coordinate 16,938,036, forward strand.
ACAAGCAATGGAATGACGCACAAGCAATTAAATAACGCTTAGGCGACTGAGTAATGCATCAAGCAACTAAGTGACGCACAAGCAACTGAGTGACGTAACAAGCAACTAAATGACGCACAAGCAACTAAGTGACGCACAAGCAACTGAGTGACACATAAGCAACTGAGTAATGCATTAAGCAAATAAGTCACGCACAAGCAACTGAGGTTGCCTTTATCGACCTCAAGATCGTGATACACATTCTTGAATCAAATCCATTTCACTTTAATGCAACGAATTCTTGTTATTGTTGTTGTTTTGGTGTTTTATCCATCCATGCACGTCAGTTGCATCTCGTCAGTTGGCCATCAATCGGTCTTACACCTGCGGCTGCTGGTGGTGCATCAATTTCATTAAGCGCTACCAATTTATAGTTAGAGCGAACCCACAAAATGATAGCAACCAGCTGAGGCTCGACTCTGCTCAGCTCAGCTCAGCGCAGCTCAGCAGCACACTCTTCAAATGGATGAACGTCAATCGTTTAGCGTGCGGCAACAACGTTTTTGAATAAATTGACAGGCAAACAATGCGTTGTTGTTGCTGTTGTTGCTGTTGTTGTTGGCTTTGGACAGAGGGAATTAGCGGAGAGTGGGTTCCGTTCGTTGGCTGTTTGCTCGGTCGGTTCGGTTGTTGGTGCAAAAAAGGATTATTAATGGCACCGTCATGGAACTCTCCTTCTCTCGCTCTCTGGTTCTTTCTGTCTCACTGTGACTCCTTGTTCTTTTTTTTTTTTCGGTTCTGTTCTGTATATAGCATACATCTCAATTTACATAGCCGTATGCTTTACTATCGAGCGATTTATAGCGATACGCTATCCGCTCAAGAGGCAAACATTCTGTACGGAGTCGCTGGCCAAGAAGGTGATAGCTGGTGAGTTGAGTTGCATACACTGCGAGAAAAAAAAAAAAACAGTATACATTGCATATACATACATATATTCATTCTTTGAGTGCATTTCGCTTCGCTTTGCCTTTTGACAGCCGTGGCCCTATTCTGTCTGCTGTCCACGCTTTCCACACCATTCGAGCACAAAATTGGCGTCCAATACAATTTGATTGATGGCGCCTACAAGCCATGCAATCTGACACTGGCCAATGTATCGCCAACACCCTCATTGCCCACGCCGGCAACCATTTGGCAGCCATTCGATGACTCAAAGTCCGAAACCGCAACAAAAAGTTCACGTCTCTGGCTCGAGAATAGAACAGGCAGCAACAGCGATGCGGAAACGGAGATGACTACGGAGTTGCATATGGAGATGGAGACGGAGACGGAGATGTCAATGGGCATTGGCTTGAATTGGGACAGCGGTAGCGGTGGCGGTGAACCAGGTGAGAATGAAGTAAGAGAAAGACATTTACCGCAAAAACTACTTAAATGCGCGTTTCTTTCCAATCCAATCCAACCCTTCCCTTCCCTTCCCTTCCCTTCCCTTTCCTTTCCTTTCTTTCCTGTTTTAATGGCATGGAACGCAGTGAACATTCCACATAGGCAATTTCAGCGGCATGCAACGCCCGCATCTGTGGATATGACTGGTCGGGCCACCAAAGAGCAAGAACAGATTGTAGTAACTGAAAGTTTATTGCAGCTCTCGGATAAACTTGAAAATTCTGCGCACATAAATGATACATTTGCATTTAATATTACCGAATATTGTCAAAATGTAAGTAGAGAAAAAAGTGTGGCTGCATATTTCGATTGCAAAAATACCAAAAATTTCACTTTTCCAACTTAGATGACCGTGTATATGGACCAGATGACGAGCCTGGGTAAAAATGAAATGTATCAAAATGTCTGGAGTTTATTTACACTCTTGTTTTTCGTGCTTCTGCCATTGTTCATATTGGCCACATTCAATTCTTTTCTCATACTGTTGGTGCATCGCTCGAAGAGTTTGCGTGGCGATCTAACCAATGCCAATAGCATACGCCGCGCAAAGGTAACTAGCGCGAAACTGAGCTCCTGAGCCGACGAGTAGCTAACTTCCATTTGTTTCTTACAGCGTAAATCCGCATCTGGTCTGACGGGCAGTGTATCGCAGGAGAATCGTGTAACCATTACCTTAATCGCCGTTGTCCTACTCTTCATTGTTTGCCAATTGCCATGGGCCATCTATTTGGTGGTCGAACGTTATACCGATATTGAGGATAACATAAGACGAATCATTGGCAATGTATGCAATTTGCTGGGTGCCATCAATGCGGCAGCAAATTTTTTCTTGTACTGCGTGCTGTCCGATAAATATCGTAAGACAGTGCGCGAACTAATCACCGGCTATCGTTATCGCCATCGACACGGACGCAACAACACAAGTCTCTACTATGTGCCTCATACAACTTTGACGCACATCAATGGCCTCGATGGTAATGGGCATCATGGAGGAGGTGGTGGAGGAGCAGGAGGAGGAGCGAGTACGCGACGCAGTCGTTGCAGCAACAACAACAATAAATCAACAACAATGGGTCGTTTGATATCGTGACTGTACTTTTGTTGACTTGCACTTGAACTTGAACTTGAACTGTCAGCAAAGGGAGACACGAATCCAACTAATTTATAGATGTTAAATCAAATTTTATCTCCTTACCCCACAACCAGCGCCCTCCCCCCCCTCCCCCCCACCGCCTTCCACAATTTTCAACTCATTGTGTGTGTTTAACTGTACTTTACTCCTTACATTGTTGTAGACTAAGTTGAACAATTTGATTTGATATTTACATACATACATTGTGCCATAATGTGATGATTATAGTTTTATGTAAGTTATCCTAAACGTAATTGTTGATCTAGGCATCGAATATATATACATATATATTATATACACTATAAACAAATACAACAAACATATATATAATCCCAGTTTGATCTCTTTTCTGACTGTGACACACACACACAGAAAGAGACTAGATGCGATTTTGGCTAATATTGATTTTAGATGCCGACATTGCTCCATTGTGGCTAAGCCTTGGTCAGGACAACAGTACCATGAATGGCATGAGAGGACAGCAAATTGTCCAGGGAACACAATACAACTACGACCAGAAAGAAACAACCAAAACAGAAGAGGCAAACCAAAAAAAAAAAACAAAAAAAAAAGAAAGAAAGAAAGATAAAAAACCAAAGAGAGAGAGAAACCGTAGAGAAACGGATGAAAAACAACAACAAACCGAGTTTTATTCAGTTATAAGATAGCCGGCATAGCCCCAGAGGTTGTTTTTGCGATAATTGAAGTGTTGACAATGTGTGCGTGTCTTGGTTGGTTGTTTGGTTGGTGTGTGTGCGAGGACTGTACATGCAAGAGGTTGACCAATACCTAATTGAATGCGAGTCAAACCCAAAAGAAAAAAAAAAAAAACAAAGAGACCTTACCCAAATTGTCCATTGCCCAATCTAACAGCTGCATTTGAACTAAGCCGATAATTGAAGGTGCTGGACGATGACACCAACTCCAAATTCCACTTCCGCTTCCTTTTCTTACTCACTTGCAATTAGTTCGAACTTGAAACTTAAAATGTCTACATATCGATTCATTGTCGATCCGATCGATGGGCAAAATTGAGACAAAAGTTACGTGTTTTTAGTTTCATTTTACCACAGAACGAGCGATTACAAAGTCTTAAGGAAAGCGTCTACTTGAGATGTTTATTGCCAACGATTACACTCGCTTAAGCCTTGACCGATAAAATTGGCCAATATGCTGAGTAAAAAGTTTATGGTCACTACAAATTAAGCGACGATGAAGCAATAATTTTTGGCTATCTCCTTTTCTTTTTCGCCAAATTGCGTTAACTTTGTTGACAAATCAAAGTTCGAGTGTAAAACAAGCACATTTTGAGGGGGAAAGCCATGCAAACATTGATTAACTTTTTCATTCTCTATTTCTGTTCAATGTAATGAAGTAACAAATATTTTGCGGTTCATTGCAGTTTCTGCTGTCTATATATGAACAGCTGATTCTTTTAGCTACTTGCTAAAATGCAGAGTGTCATCCACAATTCTCTCTCTCTATCTCTATCTCTCTCTCTCTCTATCTCTATCTCTCTTACTCTCTGTGTCTCTGCGTGTGTGAAAAATTACAAGTCAGCATCACAATTGAAATATTTCCGCCTCAACGCACAGAAATGCGCAATCGAAAATAGTTATCTTCCCCCAATGGAATTTGACCAGAAATATGCAACTACTCGTTGTGGGTGTGGATAGAATGAAGAAGAGTACTGCAAAGTGGACATATGTGTGTGTGTGTGTGTGTGTGTGTGCGTGAGGGTGCATTATCTTGCACTGTGCATGTGTGAGTGAGCGTGTCGCCGGCTTGTTGTTGTACTTTTTGCGGGTCCGAAAATTTCCATATTTGATTGTTTTTGAGCGCCTGCCACAGCCGCAGCAAAAATACAAAAGCGAAAAACCCACACACACACACACACACACACACACACACGCAGCAGAGAAGAAAAATAAAAGATGCAAAGCAACGGCAGCGAAGTGAAGCGTAGAGACAGCGTGGTCTGTTTATTGAAAATGGCATATCAAAAAATCGCCCAGTGATGGCAAAATATATAGCATACTTTTTTGGGGTACACAAGCAAAATGCATGAATATGACCAGAAACAATATACGTATACATACATATGTATGTACATATGTATATAGCATGTATATACAAACGACGTTTACACTTCACAAAGGTTCAGTGATAAAACAATCAGACACAAATAAAAATAAATATGCTTAACTTCAAGCTTACTTCGACATTTTTTACACTTTAAATTAAACAATTGATATGATAAAAGAAAATAAAGACTTTAGGAAGTATTAAATAAAAAACAAATGCTTATTGTTGTTATACATGGGGGTTTTTTTTTTTTTAGGAGAGAGAAGTTTTACCTGGATCTATAGGTAACTAAAATCAATTGCCAATCGATAAACAATTGCAGGACATGCCACAGCCGATGCAATAAAATACAGAAATCAAGGGAAGTACAGAGCTGAAAATAACAATAACAATAACAAAAAGAATCAAAAAAAAAAAAAAACAGAAGAAGAAAGAATAAATGAAAACAGAAACAAAAATTAAGCACGCATGACAAACTTAAAGTCGGATAATGCTATAAAAACAACAACAGAGTAGATATATGTATGTTAAGTATCAACGCAGCAGCAACAACAACAACAACAACAACAACATCATCAACGACAACGAAAATATCAAAAGTAACAAAAACCAAAAGGAAAACAACAACAATGAATTTTATGCAGACAACAGTCAAAAAGTTGTTACAGCAACAATAACAACAAGAACAACAACAACAACAACAACAATGCCTACTGTTTTTTTTTTTTTGTTCTTGCCACCAAACATACAGACAAACAAATGTAAAGCCGTCACCGATAGGGGCACATATTCCCCATTGACATTCACACACATTCGAGAATTCGAGTAGATACTCTCAAACGGAAGGCAACAGGAGCGGATTAAACACAAAGTGTATTTTGGGCGCCAAAGAAAAAACCGATTGCTGAAAGTTTCCACTTCAAATCTAGGATGAACTGCAAACACAATTTTCTTAGGAACAATAAAAATTTATATAAAGTACAACAAAAAAAAAATTTGAAAATTTCATATAATTTGAGAATGGAATGATATAGTATAGAATATGATAAGAGAGAATGGGCTAGAAGGGGATTATATTGAACCAGATGGTCTGTGTATAAACTTAAATTTTTGACTGAATTTTGAGATGAATTGTTTATAAACATTTCTCCACGTTTACCTCCTTAGAGGCTTAATCTATTTGGTCTTAGTCATTTGTTGACATATTTTAAGCTTATCCGAAACAGAAATTACCAATAAATAATTTCTAAAACGGCCCTCTTAAAACATTGTTAAGCAACTGATTATCTGGGTGAATCGTTGGAAACAAAAGTAAAGAAGTGCTTGAGTGATTTCTAAATTTTAGATGGACTATCCCTATAAATGTTTTTTTAAACAAGCTTATGCAATTTCTGTCTTAACTCTGAATTGGTTTGGTAAACTAAAATTTACACAAAATCCAAAAAAAAAAAAAAACAAACTCTTTGAATTAGTTCTATATATGTACATATGTATAACTGTATCGTGTGCATAGAAGTTATAATCCATTTTTATTTGATAAATTTTATGGACAATTTAAAAATTATTTTTAAATATTTCATGTGCATTTTATGCAAAAGTTAAATCATTTCGTTGTTGTCAGCAGTTTACTTTTTTGTATATCTACATGGGAAACGGCTTTATTCTGCAAACAAATTTAAATATATATATATATATATATATACAGACACATGCATAGATGGTTATTCATATTTCAAAATATTATGGGGACATATATATTTTTTTTTTCGTGTTTTAAATTTTTATTGTTTTTGGTTAGATTGTTTCAGGTCAGGTCCAAAGCCATAAAATGTATAGAGCCAAAATAATTTTTAGTTAAATTGTCAGAGAGCGAGATGGAGAGAGAGAGAGAGAGAGAGAGAGAGAGAGAGAGAGAGAGAGAGAGAGACAGAAAGGGCAAGAGAAAGGTTCACAGAGAAAAATAAAAGAAAATAAAAACATTTTGCGGTTAAAGGGCAGTTAGCCAAATAAATGTACAACTAGATAAATATGCTGTTGAAACTAGTTGCTCACACAGACACACAAAAGTATACACCCAACAGGCACACACACACACACACGCACACAAGCAGCCAAAAAACCCTTGAAGCTTCTTATAGCAAACTGTTTAATCATCAGTTGTTGTCTTTATACCCCTTAAACGACTTGCATAAAGGACTATATGGGAATGGACAATCATCATGGAAAAGTTCATCTTTAGTAGGGTAACTGAAAGTCGTTGCTATCATTAGGTATATGCCTATCATTTTTTTGTCCTATAGAGTATTTGCTTTTCATTTTCTTATGTTTGCCGAATTGTGGCCAGATCTGCAGTGTATTTGTGTGTGTGTGTGTGTGTGTTTGTGTGTGCCTGGAAATGATGGCATTTTTGTTTCATTAGTTTTGTGTTGCCCATAAATAAGTTACAAATTGTCTTAGTAACAACAATCTTGTGGGACTTAAAGGCGATAGCCTTAAAAAAAAATTACACGCAACACAAAGAAAAAAACAAAAAAACATGCAAAAATGTTTTTAATTAACAATCTAACTGTGGCTTAACATGTTTAACCTTCCACGCCCACTGTCTTCCCCACATATAAAGCAACCCTCTGATAAATACCAGGAACCATTATTTAAGTCGTTTTCCAACACACTCGCTCACACACACACACACTCTAAGTGTTTTCCCATTCTTGTTTATTTAGTGTATATGTGTGTGTGTGTGTATTTTCTTATTTTTTGTGCCGAAAATTTGCTTAATTAAAAATAACAAGCAAAGGCAACAAAAGCAATGCGAGAGCAACAAGAGAAACAACAACAACAACAACAACAACTACAACCGCAAAGCTACAAGCAAAACTTTGTTTAATGGTTAGTTAAGCGTTTAATTTGCACAACGCCTTGAAGCCTTTCAGTTCAGACATGCCCCATCCCAAAGCCCAAGCTCAAGCCCATACCCTTTTCGCCACCCCCGCCTTTCCCCCTTGCCACTCAGAGCCCCATCTTTCACATCCCATTCCATCATCCCTCATCCATTCCTTATTATCTTCTCACCCCCCTCCTCTCATACTCATCAACTTTCATTTTCTCTCATGTCGATGGGTTTTTAAAAGCATAAGCTTCAAACACACTCAGATGTCTATGTGTGTGCGTGTGTGTGTGTGTGTGTGTGTGTGCATATAGTCTTACATATATTCATGATGTAGTTAGGGATTTGGCTTTAAGATTACCCGCTGATCCCTGTGGCTTTTTGTAGTCGCTGAGAGTTTTATTTTTAGTTGCCCTTTTTTGTCGACTGTCATTAATTTTGTTCTAACAAAAAAAAAAAAGAAAAACAAATCAAATTGGACGAATATATAACTAGTTGAACTAAATTCAATGTTAAAGTTGCTTCAATCTAAAATTGCCTATGGAAAAGTCATTTCAAGAGAGAGCAATTCAACTTAAAACATTTCATAAGTAAATAATTTATTTATATTCTATTGGACGAGTTCTTCATAAGCCATAAGAGACTAGTTAAAATTTAGACTAGATATTGGAATAGACTACTAACAACTTAATATATACTAAAAAGAATGCTTAACTAACCTCACCTTGGCAACTCGATTAGATCGCTTAACTTTAGTTGAATTTAAACAGAAATTCTCATATATGCAGATTGAAATCCTGTGTAATACTTTTTTTTCTTTTTTCGTTTTTGTTGTAGTAAAAGCAAAGCCAAATTGAAATGTTATTTAAGCCGCTTACAGTTGCTCTACTAAAATAATTTCAGTGTTAATTTTATTTCCAAAATTTCAAAGCTCATTTGGGTATGGTTAGGGCGAGAGACAGAGAAAGAGAAAGATTGAGAGAGAGGGAGAGGATGAGAGGGTGGAATGAGAGGCAAGTAGGAAAAAAAAAAACATAATAAAAAAAACTTTTGCCTAATGCCAATTAGAGAAAATGTTTGTAACAAAAAGTAACGAAAATGGCCACAAAACATTTGCCGATTAGCGTCGCTGATTTTGCAATTCCCTTTAATCTTTTCATTGGGCATACCGGAAGGACGAACTGGGCAGAGGGGTAAGAGTGTAGGGGAGGGGAGGAGGGTATGTCCCAAAATGACTGCCGGCAACGTACAACATAAAATGAAATGAAAATCCAAAACAGATAAATTATGCACTTTAAATAAGTTTTTGGCGTTTAGTCATTATTCAATTAAATTTCCAAAAAAAATGACCGAAACGACAGAACGTCACACAAATTCGCAGAATGCCTGCTGTTAGTGGGTTTTTTTTTTTTTTTTTTGGTCCTTTTGGTTCGGTCTGTTGCTGCTGCTGCTGCGCTGCTACTTGTCGTGTCCTCTGTACAATTTTGCAGCGTTTTTTTCTTTTCTCATAATATAATTTTCCGTTGTAACTGCCGCAGGTCCTTAATGTTATTTTATTGGCTGACAAAACAGACACAGACGAAGGCCGGTTAGGATACAAGAAGACAGGACAGCACAGCATAGCACAGGATAGGATAGAACAAGTTAGAGCACTGCCACAAATAATGATGATTGTAATAACAAAGTTAATGATTATGATGATAATGATGTCGTTAATGTACTAGATGATGTTCCAGACAAATAATGAAAAGTGATTGCTTGAACTTGAAGGTAAGTAAATAAAGCAATTAGCATTCATGACAATATTTAAAGGATATTATTGCCCAGGGTAAGTTTCGGCAAATCAAACTAAATCTTGAAACTAATAATTTGTTTAGTTGAAAATGGAAAAATCCTCAGAGGAATATATACTCTATACTATACTCTATCAATGGCGTCTAGTGCATTAAACAAACAAGTTAACAACTCACTTGACTGAAGGCCAGACATGAAACGTTTATATAGTAAAGAAAAAGATTTTGTTCTTCTGTTGGCAAGTTTTCTTAGGCGCCAACTGTGGTACGAAAAAATTTAACTTTTTAATTAAGGCAACACAATTGTCTTCTTCCTTTCTTTATTATGATATTTTCTTGGCTGTTTTTTCTTTTTTTTTTTTTTTTTTTGCTCTCTTTCTCTCTCAGTTTTTATCTCACTCTTTTAGGGGAACTCACTGCCGGAAGACAGGCAGAAGATAATAGAGGCAAAATACAATGCAACAGCAATGGCAATGGCAACGGCAACGGCAACGGCAACGGCAACGTCGACGGGAACTGCAACAGCAACAGCAACAGGGGCAAAAAATAACATAAGCAATAATTGTGGCCAGGAAGCGCAACAGGCAAACTTGACACAAAAAAAAAAAACAACAACAACAGAAAAGCAACGAGAAAAAAGTAAAAACACTTCAGTAACGGCGACAACAAAAAACAACTTCAAAGCGGCGACAGTTTACTAGAATGTATATGTGTGTGTGTTGTGAGTGTGAGTGTTTGTGTGTGTGTGTGTGTGTGAGTGTTGGTGTGTGGCTTGGCAGCCATCTTGTAGCTGACAACAAAAGGCAAAGTGAAACGTTGTGTTTCCAGTTGCTTTAAAGGATACTTAACCTTGTCAGGCGACAACAATAGCAGCAACAATGTGTGTGTGTGTGTGTGTGTGTGTGTGTGTGTGTGTGTGTGTGTGTGTGTGTGGGGGGGCTTAAGAATCTTCTTCCATTCACTGGCAGATAAAGAAATAAATTTGAGAATTTTGAATAACCAGACCAAACTATATACATACATACATATAGAAAAAATAACTTGGAACATTTTTTAACAAAAGCCGATTATTTAAAATATTTATCATGTTTAGATTAGATAAAAATGGCCTTCAAATTTGTTTTGTTTGTTTTTCACTCTTTCTTATTTTTTGTTTTAAGAAAAAGTACTCTTAAAAGGGGGAAGGGAGAAGGAGATAAATAAGCTTTAATTGTGGGCTAACTAAATTGCAAATTCATAAGAGCAAATCTTTATATTCAATATCAGGCTATATCGTTCACTTGAGCTCTTAAGCGCCCCTAGCGGCTAACTCAGCTCTCTTGATGTTTTTGGTTTGGTACGCAATACGTTTCATATTGCAGGGCGGCAGGGGCGTGGCATGGTATATAAAACTCAAACTGAAAACTTTTTTTTAAAACTGATTTTGTTGACTTTCTTTTGGCTGTTTTTCAATGATTTTCGTAAGCAGCAAATGGTAAACGAAATGGCTCCCTATATCTCTCTCTCTGTCTCTCTCTCTCTGTCTCTTTGTATTTGTGTGTGTGTGTGTGTGTGGGTGCTGCAGTGCCTTATTGACAGTCGATTTGTACACTGATTGCACAAAAGGAAATCCAAAGTCTATACATATATTAATTAAACCCTGTACTCAACTCAGTTGTATTCCGTCATCTGCATGATTGTCTGTGTCGCTGTGTGTGCCTCGGTTTTTGTGTGCGTGTGCGTGTGTGTGTGTGTGGTTAGACAAACCATTGGGAAACTCCCTACGTTCCTAGTCATCAATAAAGAAATGCATGATTCGAATTATAATTGAATAGACACCAAAAACATTTCAAAGAATAGACTAAAAATCAAAATCGTATCTCACTTGAACATTTTTCTCTTAGCTAATATTCATTCAGTGAGAAATTGGACAAAAGATCACAATCTCGAGATAATTGAGCATTTAAGAGCCGCACAAACTATTCCTATGCATTATTCTATAAAACTCTTAGATCGATTTTCACCAATCGATCTTGATTTGATTTCACGAGAAGAAATTCAAAGTAATGAACTCGATTTAAAGTCAATTCTGAACTTTGTTTTTTTCTGACTTTGCGTTGATTGCCATTAAGTCTTTCATTTATCGATTCTCCTGCGCCGCACTCATCACTGAGGTCGTCCTGACTCACTCATTAGACGCACTTGAGCAATTTATCAAATGGTTTTTTGAACGCAAGTGTTGTTAATTATCCTTCATTTTCAACGGTTTTTTCTTCTTTTTTTCCTCGCTCTCTCTCATTTTCCTTGTTGTTTGTGTGTGGTTTTTTCTTCTTCTCCTTCTCCTTCTTCATACCCTATACCTTTCCCATTGGCGCATATTAATGCATGTTTATTTGCCTTTTATATTTATTATTATTATTTATGGCCAAGCATTATTATAATTCATTTAGACATTTTGCAGGTAGCCCCTCGTCTCCACCCCACCCCAAACCATGGCCACCATCTCATCGCCATCCGGATTCGCATTCGCATTCGCATCCGCATCGGCATCCGCACCGGTTACCCGCACTCTTCATGTTTTTTATTTTTTTTTGCCTTTTGGTTTTTAGTCATTAATTAAGTTCCACTCTTCGGTTAGCTAATTAAAATTTAAAGTGCCTGCTTAATTGGCAACAGCTGCCGCTGCCATGCCTATACTTAACACACACATACACACACACACACCTCTGGCATGCCCCCTCTACGATCCCCATCATTTCCATCAACTATTCAGCTCTGCATCCATAAGGATGCCATTCAGCTTGGCTGTTGGCCTTATTTTACTTGATTGGCCATTACATGATTTGCCATTTTACACGCAATTTCAAAAATATATACACACACACACATACACACACACACACAAAGATTATATTAGTCCGTTTTCGTTTTAGTTCTAAGCCAACTAAAAATTCCCTCCAAAAGCTTTCCACACCTCTCCCTCTCTCACTCTCTCTCCCTGTGTGTGTGTGTGTGTGTGTGTGTGTGTATGCAAGTGCAACCAATCAAAATTCCTGTAATGAAATCAAATTTTCATTGCTTTTGTGAGCACTTCTCTTTAACATTTCGACCATTGCCAGCAATTTGTTTTTTTCGGTTTTTCTTTTCATTTTCGTTTTCGTTTGGTTGTTTTTTTTTTTTTTTTTTGTTCTGTTGTTTTTCTAATCTGCACCTCTTTGCCGTATGCCGCTTGCCGCTTGCCGGTGCTTTTCCATCTCATTCTATCTACACATTTCTAGCACTATTTCTGGCATCTGTTTGTCTATGTTTTTGGATGAGTTGATGGCGTTTCTGTTTCTGGGCCCTTTTTTTTTCTCTGTTGCCTGTTAGTTGGTAGTTGATGGTGGTGGGGGCAGATGAATGGGGGAGTCGGTAACTATGGACTCAACTGTAACTAGGCACTGGGCAGCACAAAGAACAGCAATTTTTCCCCAGCTGCAGTTTCATCTTTCCTATGTTCTGTCATTCACACACGTACACACACACACACACACACGCACATGGACAAACATGTGAATGCAATTTTTTTTGACGGCTTACCTCAATGAAATTTGCTCTAAATGACATTTGGTTTTTGGAATTTTCGATTAGATTAGATCGTTATCAATATATGTATTCTCTCTGTGATTGTTGTTTGTTTGTTATTATGTAGTTTATAATTTCTTTTGTTTGTAATTGGAATTTCTTTAGTTTTAGCTCAAAAGTATGCTTCATTTCCAGGGTAACAAGTTGGTCGCTTCACCAGCATCGGCGTTTGCCATCCATGCCATTTTTCAAAATTTATTTTTCAGTTTTATACATACATACACACACACACACAGACAGACATACATCCATCCATATATAACACTCTAAATTGGCTCCTCCATCCCAAACTCCAATAGAAAGTGCAAAATTTGAAACAATAACTTTTACGCACATGAAAATTCCCCCTCTCACCACTCAAAAAACACGCACACCCACACACACGCACACACACACACACACACACACACACAGATGGCGGTGGGGAGATGGAAAAAATAAACCACACTATTTTTTTTTTTTTTTTTTTTTTAGTACAAAATGTTGGCTGCTCAAAGTGAAAATGTGTTTGAGTTTGTTGTAACAAAAGCTGCAAGGAATATGCATGAAAGTTGATTCCTTTTTTTTTTTTGTTATTTGGTTTTTTTTCCCCGATTCGTTTCGCTTCGCTCATTTGTTTTATTGCATGCTTTCTATTCGTTGCATTTTTTTCCGCTCGTTTTGTGTGGTTTTGTTATGTTTTGTTGAGTATTTTTGTTTAGCATTTAAAACAATTTGCTTTGTATAATTTGCACTTCATTAGGAGTCTGAATTGCTTGTAATTCCATTTTAAATAACGCACAATTTTTATGCGAAAAGAAAAAATGAATTGCATACATTTAAATAACTATTCGTTTCTCTTTGAGCAATCGCAATGAAGTTAGACATTGAATAAATGCATTTGAAATTCTTTCGAAACCCATCTAATCTAACCATATCTTAATCTAACCTAACTAAACCTAATCAAACCTAAGCTAACCTATTTTAATCTAACGTAGCTTAACCTATCCCAATTTAATCTAACCAAACCTAACCCATTCAATTCTTATGTGATCCAACTGAACATAAACCTTTAACGATTTGAGAAGAATTGGAGAATGAAAGTTTGATCTTTGTGCGAATCGGTTGTAATTATCCTTTCGAGCTATCGTAGTAAACGAACATCTTGAGATTTCTTTTTGAGATCTCAGATCTCTACCCTTCCTTTCTTCTGAACAGAGGACAACGCTTGAAGTGCTTAATTTGAACTTCAAAATCGAAAAATCCTAAGAAATTACAAATTAAACAATTGACTGACTGTCCATATGGACTGGGCAAAAGGGGCATATGTCGCTCATTAAATGGTTAAGATTGCTTTTTCGCTTTGCCCTCGCAGCTATTTTCTTTTTTTTTTGAGCTCTCGTCTAATATTTGCAGAATTTATGTGGCATGCACTTAAAGTGACTTTGCGGTTTCATTTATGAGCTTTTGCGGTTTTATTGCACAGACTCATAAAGGGTGTATCTGTGTGTGTGTGTATGTGTGTGCGTGGAGGAGTGGAGACTCTGAAGGCAGACGTTTATGTGACCGCAGGCAGCCGCAGATGCAGCCACAGCACGCACTGACCATACAAAAAGTCAACTGATGTTGCTTTTGCCCATTGCCTGATAATTTATAAACGGGCGCAGAGACCAAAAACCGAAAACCGAAAACCGAAAACCGAAAAACGAAAAACCATCCAAGCGAACTCTGTGGAATTGAGTCTATTAGAAGCGCGTTAGCCGCTCAGGTGCCGAAGGGACTTTTGGTGTTTGGCTAGTCGGTTGTCGTCGTTGTCGTGGTCGCCGTCGTCGCCGTCGTTGCCGTCGTTTGGCCCTTTTTGGTTGGGCTTTGGGGGTCGCTTTGCAGTCAATAAATGTCGCAGCTGATGATTAATGCAACTCGAATTGCAGACTTGCTTTAGGGCTTCCAAGACTCTGCCATCAAATAAAGTTCATCTTGCAAGTCAAAAAGTTTTCGCAATTTAACAGCAACCGACGTGAAATGCCCTTACCCCACCCCCCCCCCCCCCCACAAAAAAAAAAAAGTCAACAATAATAGCCAAAAGAATTTTCAAAAATTCTTCTCAACTTAAAAACTTTAAAATTTAATGAGCTTTTAAAGTGCTTAAATGAGAGATAAACTTTTAACCCTTTCTCTACTTTCTAAGACGGCCTACAAATTAATTCAACTAAAAAGGGAAAGTAATTTGAAGTTTTTCACTTGATGGTCTTGTAAGTAGAGGATCTTTTTCAAAATATGACTCCCTACACTCCGCAAAAGCTCCATTCATCTTCTTTGATCCTTCGCTATGAAAGTTAATAGATTACTGAAACTAGTTTTTTTGGAGAGCATAAAGGATTCGTTCTATTAAGGAAGTAAGTTTACTGGAATAATCAAATCTGTTTCGTCGACGCCCCCTTCTCTCTCTCTCTCTCTCTCTGTCCTTGTGTGTCTGTCTATTTAGCTCTCTGTGGGTAGCTGGAAAGTTGTCTCCAAGTCTTCGCTCCAGTCTTTGCTTACTTAGCACTCGCTGTTCAGGCATACATTACAACAACTGTGGCAGGATGTAGCCAGGGCTCAGAGCTCTCTAAGTTCAGGCCAGGGCAGAGCAGGGCAGGGCAGGGCAGGGAAGGAGGGAACTGTGGTGTGTGGCAGGCAGGAAGAACTTGTTGGGTCACCCTTTTGCGAAAAATGATTAATGCGATTTGAACTTTAAATTTACATTGTGTTCATGATATTTAGTTGAATTTATGAGCGCTGTTTGAGTTTGTAAATGAGTTGCTCATTTAATGTTTTAACAGTTTCTCCTTCTCTTGCTCCTCCTCCTCCTCCTACTCATCCGCCTCCGTTTTAAATGATAAGCAGACTTTTAGGTGGCTTGAGAAGCTTTGTTTTGGCCATAACGGAATTAATGATTGTATTTCATTTGCTTTTGAAAACTTCTAGGCAATTATTAGTGTTAGTGTTAACTTGGTAAAGTTCCTGTTGCTTGCGCCACAACAGAATCAACTAGTAGAAGGCCTAAAGATATCAGGTAAGCGGTGTTTCCCTTTGACTTTTTATGTCCATCAAAGGGGAAGGATGACAGAGGGGACGACGACGGAGTTGACCATTTCTATTAAAGGCTGTTGCACATTTCATTTTCAGTCCTGAGAACCTGGGACCAAAGGTCCCACTTGCATGCAAGCAGCAATTTCAGTGTCGAGCATTGCTTTAAGGCCTCACTTTTGCCATGGCATGCGTTGAGGTGGATGAGAGATGGATAGCGACTGGGCGTGGCTAGGTGGGGATCGAAGGGTGGGGCAACGTTTTGGTTTCCTTCAAGCTTCATTTTGTGCATGTCTTTGACGGGAGGACATCGATAATTATCGCACAAAATGTGTCCTGTGGGCGGGACTGTGGCATATGTTTTTTTGATTCTTTTCTTCGTGTCTGTTCGTTCGGTGCTTTCTTCCTGTGTGTGTATGTGTGTGTGTGTGTGTGAAAAACAAGCAAATTTACAGCCCATAGACACATACCCAACTCACACGCATACACACACACACAGAGACACACACACACACACACACATGTGCATAAATTCATTGTCACGACGACAGCAGCTTCAAATGAATGAATGAATGTGCCCCTTCTGTGTGTCCTCTGTGTCCTTTGTGTGTGTGTGTGTGTGTATATGTCCTGGTCTTCTAACATGTGTAGCCTGCTTTTAGGCTAAAAGCACACTAGCCTCTTTTCTCTTACCCGTGGAGGGGTACTCCTCTTCGACCCACTCTACACGCATAAATCTTTGGACTTTTGTTTGATCGAACGCAAAAATAATGGCGCTTTGTTGTCGTGCTCACATCCTAAGTGCCTGTGTACCATGTCCTCCATGTCCTGGACCCAACCACGACTCCATCACATACCATACTACCATCATACGCCATTGCCGGTGCGTCCGTGTGCCCAACCGCCCAACCGCCCCTCGCACTCTCAGCTCAACTCAACTCTTATGTTGACTCTGCTTGGACCTGGGCCAACCTTCATAAATTTCTGGTCTGGCACAACCGACAAACAACAAAACCGAGAAAACCGACAAAAACCAAAAAGCAGAAAAAGCGAGAAATCAGCAGAATGAAAGAAAAGTTGATTTGGTTTTTTGTTTTTTCTCTTGTTGTTGTTGTTGTTTTCTTCCGCCTGCTAATGATACAAATTTGTCTATCAAACCGAACGAGTTAACAGCTTCGAGTGACAGTGAACAGTGATTATTCTGTATGATTATTTGGAGATTTCTATACAATTGACTGTAATTATGATTAACCCATTATTACCAGAAGTGCCAAGCAAAAACTTGTTACTTTTTTTTACCTCTCTTTTGAATCAAGTTTCTAATATTTCAAGAAATCTCTCTAAAAATTGCAAATCTAAGTCAAAGTGATGGCCAAATTCAAGAGATTGAATAGATTTATATCTTTTTAAGCAATGGATATATATATTTATTTACTTATATGGTTAAAGGAAAAGGTTCTATAAAGGGTTAAAAGCTGAAATTTTTAATTGGCAAAGTTTGTGGCAGGTTTTTCAGAGTGCTTTCTGGCTCATTCTCTCTTTTTGGGTCTCTGACAGCTTTCCATCTTTCATTTAAGTTTTGATGGGCCTTGCAGACGCGACACTTTTTATGGCTCTCACACGGACACGCACACACACACACACACAAACACAGAGAGAAAGAGAGACAGAGAGAGAGAGAGAGACATTTGGCATACGTCATTAAAGTTGATATCCTTCCATAATAAAATGACAATGATGTCAGATCATAATGCGAGCAATTTAGGCCGAAAAATGTTTGCTTACGAGTTTGAAGTGATGACAGCCAGAAGAAGAAGAACAAGAAGAAAATGATAAAGAGAAGGAATGAAATGATAAAAGATGGTGTATACGAATATGTGAGCTTGCTTGTGTGTGTATGTGTATGTGTGTTTATGTGTGTGTGTGTGACTAACTGACCTGATGGAGCATGTCCAGTGTGCACTTTGTACAAATTAAAATTGCAAAATCCTCTTGCTGCCGCTCTTATGAAACACAATTTTGGTTGAGGCCCAGAAGCCTGAAGGCTGAACAGCAGGCACGTAAAGCATACGGGAAAGCTGCTTCTCATAACCGTAAACAATCGAAAGCTGAACTGTTGCTGTTATTTTTGTTATTTTTTTTTTTTTTCGTTTTTTTGGTTTTTGTTTTTTGTTTTTTCTTTTTACTCTTCTCTGTCTCATATCTTAATTGCTGCGACCAGCAGCTCACTCTCTCTCTCTCTGTGTCTCTTTCCCTTTGGTTTCACTTCTCATGTTCATGATGCTTGCTGTCCGCCCCATAAAGTAGGCAACATGAATATGCATTCAAGCCATGCACACAATTGTTTCTGCCTATGTGTGTGTGTGTGTGTGTGTGTGTCTGTATACATGCATTTGGAAACATATTTATTACCTTGTTCTTTTGTTGTTGACAATTCGTGCCCATAACTGAAAGCAAAATCAATTAAAAATCCTTAGCACAAGAAATCAATTGACAAAAGTTAAATTGAAACACAAATGTCAGGCAAATGCCATTGCCACTTCAACTACAACATTTCAGCCCCATTGAGTTATCAACAATATTATTATATGCATTTTATGTTGGGATTAAGATATTAAATATTTGTATATACGATATGAAAATCCTTTCTTTTCATTTACCCTGTAATAAAAATTTGGCATGCAAAAAGTCTATATTAGGTTTAACCGTTGCTTAAAGTTCATTAACAATGCAATGAAATTTAAGGCTCATTTTGGTTATCGATATATATTTATTCTCAAATATCGCAAATGATTATCGAAAAGTTAATTAAATTGAGAAAACGAAAAGGTTCTGTAAGTTCTGCGCTTTGAGCCACATTGAACACAAAAGGCTAATGGTAAATAGCTTTTAGCTCTACCACACTTCTCGATAGGGAGGAGAAGGGGGGCAGGAGGGGTTGCAAATTAATCAACTATAAAATTAATTATCCCCTTTGAAGCGAAATACCAGACACTCCTCACACACACACACACACACACACACACACACACCCACACGCTCTTCTTTCTCCATTCAGTTTCCTTTTTCGTTTTACCCATCTTCCTTTTCTTTTTCTGCGTTTCTTTACAAAACGAATTGAAAATTTTTGTTTTAAAGCGAGAAATTAAATGACAAATTTAAATGTTACATCAATTGGCGGAGCCATTTTGTGGTCACATATAAAATGTTCTCTTGACTTTTACTCCGAGTCCTCTTTCCCTTGTGCCTCTCTTCTATTAGGCCATTAGATATTCGTTAGCTCTGCTATTTGTTTAGCTTGTGTTTCATTTGTTTTTTGCGGCTTGCCTAACACAATTAATTAGTTAATGCCCTTGCTTTGGCGTTAAATTTATTACCATTTGTGCGCTGTTTTTTTGTTTTTGTCACAGTCAAACTTTGAAATTGCATTTTTTTTTTATTGTAAACGTAATCAATTCATGTATTTCTTTGCTTTTGTATCGTTTTAATCAAATATCGCCATTAAAGTTTAAGTAATTTATCGATTATTTTTCGATAATTGCAATTATCAAAGTGAGTTCAAATTAAATGTTTAGGGGACAGAAGTTGAAGCAAATTTACATACAAGTTAATTAAATTTAAAGAGTTCTATATCGAAATTCTAGGGTATAACAGATTTCGATTATACTGTTAAAATCGAAAATTTCGAATTGATAATTTGGTATTCTATGGTATACCGATTTGGCTATTTGTATTTGTTGTTCAACTTATGCAAATGACAGGCATGTAGCCTTCATTCTCGTCAACTGTCTCCTATTCTCATTCTCCACATCTTCTACTTACGTCTTCCTCTCTCTCTCTCTCTCTCTCTCTCTTGTTGTGTCTTTCTCTGTCCCTATCTGGCTGGCATTTACAGTTTAAGCTCTTTGTATATAATTTACATAAACATCTAATTGCTGGTTGTCATTGCCATTTTGTTGTTGTAATCGTCCTTAATTGTTTTCGTTGGTGGTGGGCCATTTGCTCATGATTGAAAGTTTATGCTGTTGGCGTAAAAACCACCAAGCCACCAAGCTTACACTTGTCCCAAAACCAACAAGCTTTGCTCCTTATGATGCTTTCCCCTCTCCCTTTCCCCCTTACCGTCACCAATCTCACCCACCGCATTGTAGTTGAAGTGCCAGCCACCCCTTTAAGTGTTTAATGACTCGTTTTGCATTACTCAATTTCATTTCTATGGCATTTGGTCGGTAAGAAGTGGCGCTCTGTGATTTGCCTACTGCCTAGTGCCTATTAGTTGTGTGTGTGTGTGTGTGTGTGTGTGTGTGTGTGTGTGTGTCTTCAAATAACGCGCAGACATTTCATAAATTCAATTAAGCAAATGTTGCCAAGTTATTGCCCAAATACTGGGTCTCACCCCCTCTCGATCTTCCCTTAAGTGGGCAATATATCATATGTTCTATTTTGTATTTGTTGATAGCAGAAATTATGTGGTTCATACAAATTATACGATTCAAGTGTGAGATGTAGGCTATTCAATGGAAGTGATACCACAAATTAAGGTAATAATTGATTTAGTTAGAAGCTTACTCTCTCTCTCTGACTCTTTGTCTCTCTCTCTTTCTCTGTCTTTCTCTGTCTCTATCATTTATGAAACGGAATTTAAACTAGTAATTGCTCAAGTCAATTGCAATACCAATTATTATGAAAACGATATGCTTTCTCTCTCTGCACACACATTTAGCCATAAAGTCAATTCAAATCAAATGCAAGTATCTGCAAAATATATTTAGACTAGGCCAAAAGAAATAGGCTAATTGAATGGCACTGAAATCGTTTTTGTAATGACAAGCAAGTGAAACACCTTTTAAATGGTCGCCAATTTTAAGTTATTCAAACTTTCTTATTCTTGAAATCGATTTGATTAGATAACAATTTTAATTTTATCGATTAAATTTATTTATACAGATAATAAACCGTAGTTTCAGCAGCGTCAGCAGAGATTAAGTCAGTTACTGCTGCGACGTCGCCTTGAACGGTCAGGTAAGAATTTCAGTTTGTCTTTTAATTGTCAATATAATATAAGGAATTGGGGGACTATGATGTGGTTTTAGGAATATTAATGTCATCGCCTAAAACCTTGCAAAACTATGACTAATTTGAGATCTCACTATTCATTTTTGTGATCTAGTGTTAAATCACTTTCTCTTCGTTCTCCGCTTTAACTTCGTGTTTACTTTAAGTCTTATCGTCGCTCTGTCAGCTTCAATCTTCAGCTTCGAGCATCAGTTTCAATTAAAATTTTTCTTTTGCTTTTAATCTATCAAAGTGTCAATTTAATTTGAAACTTTATTCAATGCATTCACTAAAGACGTCTCTCTCTCTTCAGCATTAATTCGCACTAAATTTTCTCATTAATACAGATTTTGTGTCTTTGTAAAGGAGACAACTTCAACTGCAACCACAAAACGACTCGACTCTGTTGCTAACAAGAACACAAAAAAGAACAAAAAAAAAAAAAAAAAAGGAGGGAATATGAGAACAATGTGTCATATGCAAATGTGACTTAAAGGTAAAGACAGCAATGGCAGAAGATGAGATGGCAACGAGTGGAATGGGTGTTAGAGCCATAGATCAATGGCAGTTGCAGTGACATATGAGATTCACCTTTTAATATTAATAAAATTATGAAAATCAGCATGCTAGAAAACCTGCGGGGAACATAACTACATATCTCATATGCATTTTCGCAGCCAAGCAACCAGCCAGTCAGCCAGTCAGCCAGCCAGCATCCTTTGCAGTATGAGATGCCAGCTTACCTAGCTGTCGTTGTGTGTGTGTGTGTGTGTGTTTGATGTGGGCGTTTGTAAGGATGTGTTTGGTGTCGGTGGTGGGCGGTGGGTGGTGTCTCTGGGTGTTGATGTGGGTGTGGATATTTGTGTATAAGAGTTTCTGGCCTGACATTCATGCAGTGCGGCTGACGCTTTGGCACTCGTAAATGAAGTTCTTGCGGGTTTTGTTCAAAATGAAGTCCAGGCTTGTGTGCTATTTTTGCCTTTGACAGTATATTCAGGATATTGTTGCTCTTGCTTTTGCTCTTGATGGTGTTGCTGTTGCTATTACAGTAGTTGCTGTTGCTGTTGTTGCTGTTGCTATTGCTGGCATTCAATATACAAATTTTGGGCAAAATTCTCTAGCACACATATCTACATATATAAACATATTAGGCAGAATATTGAAATCAAAAATTCATAGACTCAAATAAGACACACAAAGTAAAAAAAAAAAAACAAAAATCCATTCAAGTGATGTAAGTAATAAATGATATTCAACTGACTTAAGGGGAATAAAAGGTAATCAAATATCGACATTTCAATTCCATCAGATTCAATCTATTTTAAATGTGAATTGTAATAACCAATCCACAACGATTCAATAGATTATTGTTGAATAATTCGAACTAAAATAGAGAGAGACAGTGAGAAACAAAAACAAGAAGCTTTTCGTTTTGTTAAAAAGAATATTGAGTGCCAAAATTGAAAAAAAGGAACCCTTTAGTCCTTTACTTAATAACTGAAATATTAAAGCATCAACATTGTAAGCCCAAAAGTGCCCAGTATGGAACTTCTTTGGAGTTAAGAATTAACTCTTAGATAATTCGTTAGATTCGATAGATTGCTCTGGCCAATCGATAGTTTGCCTTTTAGGGCCTAGCCTTCTACTTTAGTTTAGTTAAATATTTACATAGCAGATAAAGTTATTTCGTCGATATGAACTAAAGGAAATAGTATGTAGATCTGTTTTCACACATTTGTTGAATTAAGTTAAAGTCTTCGAGAATGCAGCCCCCCCCCCACCCACTTATGCGATGGTTTCCTCTCTGCTCTTGTTGCAACCACTCACTAATGGCTGGCATTGATTGTACTTGCAACTTGGCTGCCTGCGGCTGCAGACGCGTGTGGCAATCAAAAGGTTGTTGCGCCACAGCCACAATTACACTGCAACCGAAATACATGAATTACAATTGAAATGCAAGGCAAATAAAGCATTTGGGGGAAAAGTTTTAGGCATTAAACTGGCAATACTTTTCCCAACACGATAAAGTTTAAGAAATCTTTTTATATTTTGAGGGAATTTCAAACCAGTGTGCAGCGTATACAAATATATTCAATGGAGTGGGCTACTTAGCAGTCGTTGCAGTTGCCGCAACTACTACTACTACTACGCGCACACACACACACACATGCTCATCCACACGAACACACTCCCACTCAGTTTTACGCCCTTTTAGTTTTCCGCTTGACGCCTTTGGCTTAGCTTTTGGGGTTTTTCCTGCCTTCAGTTGGGTTTTGTGTGCTCGTCATTTCATTCATGAAATTTCAATTATGTTTGACAAGGGCAACAACAACAACAACGACAAGAAATCAATATAAATATAACAAAAACTATTATTTCATTAATAAAGTTAGAAATTTTTAAATATTTTGCTGGCTAAGCATTACAAAAACATTCCCATTTAGTAAAAAAAAAAAAAATGGACATAATTTGTATTATATTACTAATAAATAATTATTGTGACTAACTTTGTGATTAAAGTTATTTCATGGGAATATGTTTGAGTACTTTGATAGATAGAACATTGATGTTGGCTTTGGTAGTAGTCAGTCAGTCAGTCCAGTGCCCACATCAACTCAGTTTCAATGTTTGGAAAGAAAGCAAAAAGAAAACCAGAGAGTTCAAAAAAATGGAAAAAAAAGCGAGAGGAGGAAACAAAAATCTCATGGAACCGAACAGAAAAGTGGGCCTTCATTAAAACGAATTTGTGTTGCAACAGCTGGCAACTTGCAACGGGCTGTCGCAAGTTTGTAACTTGCAACTGGCAAATGGCATTATTTTTGTTTGACAAATCAAAGCCGCCGCTGGGGGTCGGTCGCGACATCGTGACGATGCCCGCAAAGAGCACTTCAAAGTTGTCAGAGCATGCTACGAGGCACAACCAAGTGTTCGTGTGTGTGTGTGTGTGTGTGTGTCAGTCAGTCAGTTAGTCAGTCGGTCACTCAGTCATTTGTTGAACTAACGAGAGTTTTGTCAAGTGACCAAAAGATGAACCACATTACTGTACGTAACTTTGGCCAAAATGCCTTTAAAGTAGTCCAAACAGATCTTGGCCATAAATGGGTTTAGCATTGACATTTTTCCCTTTGCAACACTAACAATAATTTTTATACCTACATTGCAAATAGTTCTTGATTTAACACTAGCAACTGCTTTTGGGCTAATCTGCTCCCTTTAATTCTTGCTCTCTTAAGCAAAGTGTTACTCTCTCTCTCTCTCTATCTTGGTCTCTTAAATTCACAACTCACCACTTACAGCTAGAGAGCAGCGCAAACTCACCACTGATTTGCGCCCAACCAAAACCCACTGAGGAGTTGAGTTGAGTTAAGGCTTCTTGCCCCATTGACATTTTCACCTAGTTTCGACATGTCTCACTTGTTTGTCATTTTACGGCAAATGCACTAACTTTGGCAGCTTGACCAAGCCAAGTCCCAAATGCCTCATTTACCAACAAATTTCCAATGGATTTACCGTAAAACGTTTCGAAGCGAAAGTACCTCAAAATTGCAAGCAATTGAGATAGAGCCAAAGAATTGAATCCTTACAACTCTAAGCTCTTAACCATTTCAATTATTATCAATAATCAATTGCTTGATTGGCTAGGAAGCACTTTAATCTTATTTGATGATGAAATCGAAAACATATTTAGGAGTTTACTTGGAATTTGTTTCACACAAAGAATGAGTTGGTGAATAAAACAGGCAGAAGAAAGCGTTTCCGACTCCAAAAAGTATATACAATCTTAATTCATTCCTAAGTCTATACATCCGACCACCTGTCCGTATGAGATCTTAGGGGCTAATTTGGTAAGTCTATTTGTTTGAAATTTCATAAAACTTCACAAATTAATATTTGCTATCAATATCTATCAGCCCACCAAATTTCAGAAAAATCTAACCACAAATGGCCAAGTTGTACGCATAAACTGTTGTACAAGTAGAAGCTAACGACAAAAATTTGACCGCTGGGTGCGCTAAAGTGCTTCTATGCTGCTAAGTATTTGGTTAAAAGATCAAATTAATATTAGATCTTTCGATTGGATAAAAAATAAAAGCTTTCAAGTTAAACAAATACGCTGCATAGTCATCTAGTTCTCATTAGTTTCATTCTTAAGTTGAAATTGTTCATTCTTCTGTCGGTTTCTACGATGTCGAGTGACTCTTAAATTAAAATCAATTGTCCAAGAGACATCTTGAATACTTATAAAGTGAGAATGTGGGAATGTTTCATGAATGATTGCAAAAGTAATTGAGAGATGGCCCACAGGCTATGCCTCCAATAATCAAATCTGTGTAGAATGCAAATGAGATTATTTGCCACTTGAGCCCGACTAAGCTTCAAATCAAATTTAACCCGTTTATTTGACTGTTGTTTGGCCATTTGGTTTGGGCAGTTGGTTTCGGCCTATTTAATTAGACCATTTCTACCACAAAGTCATAAATTGTGTTGCGCTTCTTTTGGCTGCTTGTTTGCCACCTTCTGGGTGGGAGGCTTATTGAAATTAATGAGCATTAGTTAATGATCCCTCTCCGTCCGGTGGTTCTGTTCCCAATGGTTTTCCTCTAAGGCTATAAAATCTGTCTCCAAACACACACACACACACACACACACAAAGAATGAATAGGGAAACCTGAAAATTGCTTGGAAAGTGGTGGAATAAACTAAATGGAATCCTATAATGATAATACCCAATGCTGAGACAAACTGTGGAGTATATAGGACTATCATCTCTGGGCAATCTAGATCAGCTGAAAGCCTTTAAAGTTAAACCAAATCGTATTTGAACTCCAACAAAAAGGTTTACTGGATATTGACCCAGTCTATCATTGAAAATGAAACCCTGAAAGTCTTCAATATAAGATTTACGTTTGTCTCCCTTTCTCTTTGTATGTGCTTCGGTCGGTGGCTCTATTAGCTGCTTCATTCATTGCATTCGTTGAGCGATTGGCGACGTGCAAACGATAATCAAGTAATTTCCATTATGCCCAGGATGAGAACACGCACACGCACACACACACACACACACACACACACATATACAGAATGGTGAATGGTGGATACCTAGAGGGATTCAGTTTGGGCCATAAAAGCCTCACTAAATTGCGATTGTCGCGACTGGCGGGCAGTATTAGGGAATACAAATACATTACGCATACGCAGTGTGTGACAGCGGTGGCGGCAGTGGCAGTGGCAGTGGCAGTGGCAGTGGCAGTGGCAGTGGCAGTGGCAGCGACAGCGGCAACAAAAGCAAATCGAATTGCGAATTGTTGCGATAAAGCAAGACAACAAAGTCAAAGTAGGAGCAACACAGCACAAGCACAACTTAGAAAGCCAAGTCCAACTTGTTGTTGCTGTTGTTGTTGTTGTTGCTGTTGCTTTGGACTATTTATTGGGGCAGGCATTTCATTGTCCTTGTTGGTCGCTTGGCTTTTAGACAACTTTCTTCTGTCCTTTTTGTTGGCTGCTGCTGTTGCTGTGCTTTTAAGGAGCACGCGATAATGGCCAATGATGCATGTATGTACGTATAGATGTTTGTGTGTGTGTGTGTCAGCACTTTGCGACAACAATGCTATCCTGCCTCCCCACTAACCCAACCACCCTCTGCCAACTCCCTCCCCATTTTTCTACACCCACTCACCGAATAATGGCAACGGCGACGGAAGCGGAAGCAACATACTTAGACGCTAGCTACGTCTAAACCAGGCTAAAAGTAAGCAGAGACTGCCGCCAAGGGGACACTATGCTGCTGCGATGCTAGTGCAAAAAAGCAATTTGTACCAAATGTGCCCGGCCAGCGCAATTGTCTGTGACCTCCGACTTCACCACCACCTCCAAAAATTGAAAGATAAGGGGAGTCAATTGACCAGCCGAGCGAGCAGCAGCATCCACGCAAAGAAAGAAAAAAACAAAAATCAAAACTAAAAACTCACCTGAAAATTGAGTTTGAAATGGCAAAACCTTAAAATACCATTAAGCCAATTTAGCTAGCTTAAATTGAGATCTATGTATGCACTTGTTTGTATGTATGTTATGTATGTATGTACATACGTATGTATATATATATATGTATATTCCGTTTCATAAATCAAAAACCATATGAAACATTCGAATGGACGACTGACTTCAACTAAATTGAATATATATTCATTATTTGATATATGCTTTTGGATTTTTCAACTTTGGCCCATTTGATTTAGGGCCACTTAGACAAATGGCCATGAAAATTTTTGCACTACACTTTAATTAGAAATAAAACAAAATGAAACTCTTTCATATTGTCCATTTTGTTTCTGTTTTTTTTTTTCTTACTACTTTTTCAAAAGCTCTAAATCAACTATGTAAATGACAGTTTTCTAAGGAGCAACTCAGAAACACTGACACTCATTTCACGTGCTTTTTTTTAATATTTTTCAACAAAACCTGAAATGGAAAAATCTTTGAAAGTAAGTATACTAAGTATTAATCAGATCTTATCGAAATTTGCATTTTTTTTTTGTTATTTGAACGATAAAGGTTAAACGAAAGTTGAGTTTGTTCTTCATGTAAATTGCTGTTGATTTTTCTTTGGAGTCAACAAGTGGAGCGGCCATTTCAGATTAGCGTAAAAGCATACATAAATGTCTATGTGTATGAGTGTGCCTGTGTGTCTGTGTGTGTGTGTGTGTGCGTGCGCTTTAGCAGTTAATTGTTTTGCGTGCGTGTCTCATATGCGTATTTAATGGACGCCTGGCATGTCTGACATAAACCAAAGAAGAAAGCCACTAAGAAAGCGAGATAGAGAAGAAAGAAAGAGGCTAACTGTCTTACCCCCCTCCCCCACCACATAAAAAAAAAAAAAAAGTATCTCAACTTCTTTGTTCTCACACTCCATATCTGGCGTTTTTTTGTCACCAAATTGTGTCATTAGCAGCTGTATAAAAACGAAATGGCCAGACAGCTCATTGGCACGTTTCAAGTCAGAATGATGATGATGATAATGATATGAGAGAGTGGGAGAGGGAGAGGGAGAGGGAGAGGAAGAGAAAGGGCGAGAGTGCACAGTCTTTTGCAATTGGACTTGGGTCTTGTGTTTATCTACTGCCTTCGACTGTTATGAATACAACCAAACAAAAAGGACAAAGAGATCAACTTACGAAAAGTGTATAAAAACAAAGCCAAAGGAAGAATAGAAAAGAAAATTCTTTCATTGAAAGAGTTGCAAACTAGATAACCACGAATGATCTTAACGTTCTGAACCTGGCTAGGATTAAACGATCAAGTGGACCATTTAGTCGGAATGAACAAAGAGATACACTGAGCTAGCTGCTCTGGTGCAAGGACAAAACAGGAGATTGGAGAGAATTTCAAAAGTATTTAAAATGAAACTTTAGGTTCAATAAAACTAACTACCCAAGCTTGAACTGTGGTCGAGTTGAAAGTTAGTGGAGTTGGAGTTTAATTTGTGAAGGTCTGTTAATTTTTACTTAAGTCTCGGTTTGATTTTTCTCATATCCCTCTCTTTCTCTCCCTCCCTCTCTTGTGTGTCTTTGTGTGTGCCCAGTTCATCTTTTAATTAATTCACAAGGAGCGTAAAAGTTTGTGTTTAATTTTTTTTTTCATTTTCTTCAGCCACTTTGGGCCTAGGTCTCCACTCTCAGTCCACACAGATGCCAGACCAATGGAAAGCAGAGCAAAAGAAAATGACGATGAAGTAGAAGAAAGAGGACGACGACAAGTGGGAGATGTTAAAAAAAAAAATAAAGAACGAAGAAGAAATGCTAGCTAAAAGGGAAAAATAGAAGAGAGCAAAAGAAAAGAAAGCACAAAAAAAAAAAATCAGCAGGAAGCACTTGCAACTATGGCGAGAAAACTTTTCTTATACAAAATTATGGAAAAGTTTTATTTCCATGCATAACACACGCCCACACACACAATATGTGGGTATGTGTGTGTGTGTGTGTGTTTATTGCTTTACTTTTTGCACTGTTAAATAAAACTTGCATGTGTGTGAGTGTGTGTGGCACATTTATTTATTTAGTTTTGTTAAGGCTTGGCGAAACTTTTTCTTTCTCTATTTTCTTATTTTGCTTTTTTTTTCTACATGAAATTGGCACATCAAAAGCCGGAAAATTTAAGAAACAATAACAACAATATTTACACACAATTGCCAGACCCTCAATGCTAAATTACATTAGCCACACATTCTCTTCAATATAATCGAAATGCAATTGTCAAAGGGCCACGTTAAGTCTCTTCATCGAATTACAAAAAATGACGATTGAGAAAATATAGATGAGTAGAAGATGAATCTCAGTTGATCGATGCAAAATATAGAGAATTTCAATAGATTCCATTTCCAAATATTTAACTGAACCTTTAAGTTGGTTGTGTCTAAAGTTATCAATTGAGCAAACTTTTTTGTGGCATTCAGAACAAAATTGGTAAGCTTATAGCAGATGACTTAACTGAATGCTGTGAGTCTGCCAGCAGTCAACAGACTGTTGTGTGTCTGTATCTGTATCTGTATCTGTATCTGTTTCTGGGTCTGTATCTATATCTGTATCTGTGGCAGTTGTTGTACATACGTAGCTAGTATGTATTTTACAAACACATTCTCGTCTTTGTCATGCAGCATTTGGGTGGCTTACAAGCAGCTGTCGCTTCGCGCTTTGCTCTATTTGGCTTTGGCCAACTCTCATGTGGCTAAAATCGGCTGGATCAGCTGTCACAGCTGGAGTTCCAAGCTCTGGTCTAACTAACACCCTGGTCCTGGTTGCTCAGTCCACAGGAATCCACAAAGAAAACTTTACACAAAGATTATTTAGTTAGAGTTTTGTGCACAGACAACAACAACAACAATAACAACAATGAACGAAAGTAGCTGGAAAAACGGTTTAGGGGGTGGTGTGGGTTGAGTTTTTCCTCTTTTTTTTTTTTTGATTAAGTTTCATATGCATTATTAAACATGTAATATTTACATACTTATTTGATGGATCGACTTTAAAGCTTTTAAAATTTGTTGCTTAGTCAATGGCAGCTTTAGAGCTCATGCCCCCGGGTGTGCCCTAATGTGTGTGTGTGTGTGTGAGAGTGTGTCATAAGCAAAGGTTAGAGTTCAAGTTATTCAATTTTAGTATAAAATATCTTTGAAAGATAACAAAAAACATTTATTTTCTAACTTAGAACACAGAACACACTTCAAAAGTTTAAGGAAATCAAGAGTAATGAAACAAAATAGAGTTAAAAACTTATGATATTGAACTTTAAGAAAATTAAATCTCTTTCCTTAAACATGAATTCTTAATTACTAAAATTAGTGTAGAGATATTTACTAGTTTAAGTAAACTAAATTTTTTTTTTTTACCTAAAAAAAGTTTTTGTCTTGAAAATTGAAGAAAAAACAAAATTAAGAAAAGGAAATTCTTGCTTTCTGCTGACTAAAGTCACAGTAAGTGGACAAACAAGAACAAAAAGTAACACTGTGAATGATTGATAATACAAATATCCTCTATATAGAGTATATGGAACCACTCGCTCAAGCGAATGTCATAGTTAAAACAAACAACTGAAGACTGGACCACTCTGATGCGATGCGATGCGAAGTGACGCGAAGCTGGAGGCGATGCATCTGCGTTATGTTTGCCCAAAGCCAGTGGCAATGTCGGTAATGACAACGGGAAAGGACATTTGCTTTTGCTTGCTTCTGTTTGTCTTTCCTTGCAGCTTTCTTCTTCCTCTAGCCCTCTAGCTTACCAATTCCCATCCCCCCCCCCCCCCCCCCCCCACACACACACATCATTCTCTTGGCTTGCTCGAACAACTTTAGTTTTGTTGCGCTATCCTTTTGTTTTTTTTGTTTTTTTTTTGTTTTTCTTTTTCGCTTTTTAGCTTTCTTCTTCGCACGATTTGTTTTGTGTGCTGCGAGAAAGTGCAAAGTGCAATATTTTGATTTGCAATTGTGTTTGCTGCTAAAGAGGGTTGCGATTGCAGGATGAAGGCGGGTGGTTGAGTTGGAGGGGCAGACAAACTGTTTCCGGCAATTGGAAATGATTTTTGTGCTTGTTTCTCTTGTTTTCATTTAGTTGGTCTACCAATTAGTGGCAAGTGATGGCCGTTTGGCCAAGTTAATGCGTTTTCTTTTTATGTGATTGAAGTCAGTCAGAGAATATTTAATTTGCATTGAAGACTACATACATATATATTTTGATTTCATGATGTATTCTGATGTATGCATGTATATCCAGATGTTTTCTAATTTTCTGTATATATATTCTAGTTCTCTATATCATCATTGGCAGCAACATTTGTATGCATTGGCTAAAGGCAAAAACTAATTTCCATTGTCAAACTAATTTGTTGTTTATTTCGGTCTCTCATTGTTTGTTTGTTTGTTTGTTTGTTGGTGTGTGTGTATGTGTGTGTGTGGGTGGGTGGGTAAGTTATTACGTGTGCGTGTGTTTGTGTGCAATGCCGTGTGTTTCACGTTCTGCCCAACATAATTTCATAGTGTGTTCTCTATTGTTGCTGGTGTTGCTGATGCAGCAGCAGCAGCAGCAGCAGCAGCAGCAGAAACTACTTGTTATTGCAGCCGTTGCCCTTTTTTTTCTCTTTTACTCCCCAAAGGGTTGCCAGATTGCCTGACTTGTGCTTCTTTGCAAGACACTGGAAATTGGCTGAGTTTTTGGGTGTGGGTAAGCAGCAGAAGTCTTCGCCCCCTTTTTTTGTTCTCTTCCCGTTTCCCTGGTTTTTGTTTGTCATGCACAATGCATACGAATTGCATTACAATCAGCTATGGCAAACATGGAAATACATTTAAAAAGCAGCAACAACAGCAGCAAGAGCACCAGCAGCAGCAGCAGCAGAAGAAGAAGAAGATGCGACAGCAGCAACAACAGAGCCAAATGCCTGAAATCGTTGAAAGAAACTAACGAAAGCAAAACATGGCAAATATTTATATACAAATATTTTACTCTAAACCCAACAAACGACAACAACAACAACAATTACAACAATAACAAAATGAAAAGAAAATAAGAAAGAAAAAGAAAACAGAATACAAACAAAATCGGTTGCAGCAAGCAACAGCAAGAAGCAGAAGCAGAAGCAGAAGCAAGAAATGCAAAATTCCAAATGTAATTTAGAAAATTGCGAAAACCAAAGTGACCCAAGCAACACCCCAAGTGTCCTTTTTCAGGCAAATCACGTTCTATTCCATATATACACACACACACATACACTCACACCCACTCAGAAAGAGAGAGATTCAAAAGTATTCAAATTAATTGGCAGCTTTCAACTGAAGTCATCTACTCATTGTATCTTGAAGATATGTAAGTAAGTCCTTCTCCAAATGGGCGCATTCCCAGCAAATGTTTTCTTCTTTTTAATCTATATCCATCACCATGCCCCTTTTTCACCGCATCCCCCTATCACTCGTATAACCCCACTCACCATAATAATCGCGGAATTTTTGTTGTATTTTAATTTGTGTCGCATTTTTTGCCATTTTTTTTTTTTTTTTTTGACATTTCCTCCCCTTTATTGTTCGCATTTATAATTTATATATATATATATATATGCGATGTATTCCTGGTCCCGATCCCGTTTTTTTTTTTTTATTCTTGAGGCGCTTGTCATTCGTTCGTTTCATTACATTTCATTGTTGTCCCTTTTGTGCTTTTGTGTTCTTTGTCAAATATTTGCATGTACCTCCTTCATTTTTTTTTTGTTTTGCTTGTTGTCCTTTCTCTCTATCTCTTACGCTGTGTCATTGTCCTGCGACATTTATTAATTGCTTTGCCAGATAACTCAAGGAACAACATTTAACCATAATCAAAAAAAATTGAAGCGAACAGGCATATGTTTATATCAATTCGGAATCTCTATCAAGCTCTAATTTGATAAGCATTGCCGATAACTTGATAAACTTATAGATAACGATATATATATACATCGATAGCCCTATTCAAAGAGATGGCCAAACTCTCCAAATATTGCCTTTGTGGATTGAAACTAAATCAAGCCAATAGTATTTACGGCTAAACAGCTAACAATATGTAACAACGATTGTTGTAAGCGATAACCGTTGCCGATAATTGTGCGATTTCGGAATGTACTCAATGAGCACTCAGTTTTGCAGCTGTAAATTGTATCAACAATTGGGCACATATCGTCGTATTAGTAAACTTTCATTCACAAAGCCTTGAATTCAATCAAGATCATCAAATGGAATCTGTGCAATTATAAGCTAATCCCTATTCACAGGCCCATTTGCTGGGTCCGAGCAAACAAAAGTCAACATCGAGATGAATGCATGAATGGAGCATTTGAGTTATTTCAACTGTTTTACCAAAAACTGATGCAACGCAGACCAAAACAAAAAGGAAAAAAAGGAGCAAAATAAACAATGGTCACATTTAAATGACAGAAAAAGAGATGAGCAAAAGTGAGAGAGAGAGAGAGAGAGACTGACTAACTAACTAACTAACTAACTAACTGCCTCTGTCTAGCACACGAATCTCTTGCTCTTACTCTGGCTACGGCTCTGGCTCTCACTTCCCGGTCTATCCATCTCATTCGACTACAGTTGCGACACTTTTGGCTAGAGCTGCCTTGTAAATCTCTTTTTAATTGCATTTAACCGCAAACAAATTCCAAAACTCGGCAACAGCACAAGGACGGACGGATGGACGGAAGGACGGACGGACGGAAGGACGGAACGACCGACCACTGCTCTGCTCGTCCCTACAAAGAAAAAACCGCACGTGGCAGCAGCAAAACTAAAATGCTGAAGAGATACGAGCTGAACGAACTAAAAGTGGGTGGCAAGTGGGTGGAACCTCTATGCCCAGAGTGGGGATTAGGGGCGGGGAGGGAGGTTAGAGTAGAGTAAAGGAGACCACACACAGGCCATACAAATTGTTTAAACATAAAGCAAACAACAAAGCTACATACAGTACATATCCAAATACATCCAAATACACATATGCATGTGTGTGTGTTTAGGTGTAGGTGTGTGTGTGTGTGTGTGTGTGTGTGTGTGTGTGTGTGTGTGCATGTATGTATATGTATCTGCAAGTATATAGTGAAGAATCCAAATCGAAAAGGCGTCTAAGCATCGCCGACGCAACAAAGCCGAATATTGCCGAGTGGTCGAGAGGGTCGAGAGTGGGCGACAGTCACAGTCAATTATACAAATTGCATTTGTGTTGTTGCTCTATAGCTGCAGCTGTAGCTGCAGTCTAGGTAAATTTGCATACCATCATTTCCCATCCCTTTGCATCTGCATCCCTCACCACTCACCCCTCACCAGGCAACCGGCACCAAACTCCGAGCGTTTCTATTCTCCAAGCTAGCCAACTACCAAATTCCTGTAAAGCGCAGATGTGCCATTTTAATACCGTATATGCAAAGGATGCTATCGCATGAAGGTATATTCAGTTAATGCTGATCTATGTAACCCATATATATAGGGAAATACATACAAACATATATAGATGCGCGTGAGTAACGTTTTTGAGTACATGAAATTTATAAATCTCGTAGATTGTAGAGTAAAAAGTAGAAACTAGAGCCCAGGACCATTTTATTCTAGTAGCCTGCCTGGCCTTTGCTTAGTTGCTTGTGCGTCTGTAAGTTACTTGTGCGCCCCTTGACTGGTAGTTTTTTAAAAGATTCGTCGTTTCTTAATAAATTCGTTCTGTGTTTATTACAGGGTATGACAAAATCGATGCAAGAACATTTATCTTTACTGATTTTTTCCTTCATTTTAGGGTATTGACAAACAAACACACACACACACACACACATCCTGCTGGTCGCCAATTCGAACATTTGGGTGCGAACATCACGCCAATGACTGCATGACTGGCCATCGGGATGATCCCACAATTCGCATATTTATTCTATGGTAATCAACTATGCATTGGATATACATACATATAACAGAAAGGGACGAACTTCCTGAAACTCAAAGTTCTTTCGTAAGGTCATTAAGCAATATATATAATAAACAAATCTAGTAAAAACAAGAGAGTAACCAAAAAAAATAAAAGGCGTTAATAAAAAAAGTCTTTTCTCTGTATATCAGAAATGTAAGATGTCAATATCAATTTGTCAGTGGAATAGTTTCAAATATTTTTTTTTCCCATTTGGTCATTCTCTCTTCGTTTCTCTCTCTCTCTCTCTCTCTCTCTCTCTGCGATGAGCCATAAAAATCTATTCCCATCACCTTTAATAATCGCTTTAGATGTAAGCATAAACTATAGATTGACACAAAAAAGTAGCGACAAGACATAAAACAAAAAGAAGTAAAAAAGCAACGAACAAACAACAAATGCTTTTAGTGGCTTTCGGCGATAGAAAATGATAAAACATCATGGGATCGACTTTCGAAAACCCTGTAAAATTTCAGTTATCTGTATCGAAACAGAAGACAAGATCTTCTCATAGATCAATAAGCAGTTTCTTAAAAAAGTTTCCTCCTCACAATTCCCAGATCGGAATAGGATTAACTGATGCAATTGAGATTGGGCTTAAATAGAAAATGGTAAAGCAAACGGGTTAACATAATTAAAAGAATTTGAAAATCTGGAGGACTTCTTTTCATGTTCAATATTTTGGAGTAATACAGGGTAAACAAATAATGGACAATGGACAACGAAACAAAAATAAAAAGTATAACCAAACGACGGAAAAAAACAGCATGAGAGTGAGAGAGAAGAAAAACTTGAAAACAAGGATAGAAGGCCCCAGTGTGAGACTGAGTGAGAGAGAGAGAGAGGGAGAGAGAGGGAAGGAGGGAGGTAGAGCGTCTAAGTGCCACCGAAACATGACCACATGGCTGAGCAAGTGGCGCAAGTTTGTTGCTTTCGTTGTTGGGTCCCATGGGGGCAACCACATCGAATGGGTTGGCGTTTTTTACAACTTTCGGCTAAGAAGTTTCAGCTACTGCTACTGGTTTTTCTCCATTTCTTTTTTACAGTTTTCATATTCTTTTTTTTTCCTTACTTTTTCTCTTATTAGTTAGAAATGCAACCGACGGTTGGCCATGATAAAAGTAAAACTTTATGCAATAATAGCTCAGGCAGAGAGTGAGAGTTGCTTCAAGC
This sequence comes from Drosophila nebulosa, assembly GCA_024703675.1. Classification (NCBI taxonomy): domain Eukaryota; kingdom Metazoa; phylum Arthropoda; class Insecta; order Diptera; family Drosophilidae; genus Drosophila; species Drosophila nebulosa. The sequence goes on from JANFPS010000003.1 coordinate 16,974,195, forward strand.
AGTTGGATAGGTAGACAGATGGGCAGGTAGGGTAGGGACGGCAGGGAAGTTGTTGGTGGCCGCCACAGACAGCTTCAGTGATGCAAGGATACGCTTCGAGCACGTTTATGGCCAACATATGTTGCTTCGATATTATGAAACTGCGATAAAATGCAACAGCCAACTTGCATGCGCATGCAACTTTTCTTTTTGTTTTTTGTTTACAGCAACAAATCATTTTTCATTTCAGACAGAAGCACACTTAATTTATGTTATGTTTTCTATATATGCTCACACACACACACACACGCCGACATCTGCATATATGTGTGTATGTACCTGTAACTATGAGTAAATAAACTGCAGCCATTTCTTTGTAACGGAATGACCAGGTAAATAGTCAGTGGCGTGTATAAGGAGGGGTAAAATGAGGGAAATTCACCCCCTCAAGTAGTTAAAATTTTAGATTCTTTATTTTCATTGCAATTCATGAGCTTTGGATGCAAAGAAGTTCTTCTGATTTGATTCTTCAACTTTTTATTGCATACTTAAGGGGAGACTGTAAACCATGCCACTCCAATTTGACTTGGAGTTTTCTTTTTGCATTAGAGTAGCTTCTTGTCGTTAGTTTTGTTTAAATTTTTATTTATTTTTTTCTGTTCTGAATGTGTTAAAATTGTTGTTTAACTTTAATTTAATTTTAGTTTATTTGTTTTCGTTTTTTTTTTTGATTGCTCACACACAATTTTAATTTTTAGCTATTAAGTAAAGTGATAGTTGACTGCATTTAATCAGTTTGGTTATTGATTTCCTGCTACTCGTAAATCTATGCCCTATTAAAAACTGTCTGCAGGAATTGTTTTTATTTAGATAAGGTAAAATATTTATTCTCATTACGAAATAAAAGAAAAATGTTGATATGTAATGCGGTTATATTAATGTGGAGTTGACTGTAGTAGAGCATAAAATTATTGATAACCTTTTCGTGTCCAATTCGAGAAGCAAGTCAATTGGTTTAAGTCAACTTACTTTCTCCCTTGCTTTTATCTTTTTTTTCTCTTGATGCTCTTCACTGACAGCAGCTAATCGAACACAAAACTTAAGGCGAAAGTTCATAGAAAACATTGCTTCAATGACATAAAATTCATACACACATACAGATACATACATATGTATGTATGTACATGTGCATAATTCAAAAGCTCACTGGTTGAATCAGAGTAAAATTTGTCAATATATTTTAAATAAATTTAGACAACGCTCAAACTTCTCTGTAGTCATACCCTCTAGCCATAAGGAAATTGTGGGTATATTAAGTCTTCAATGCAAATCGAAACCACTAAAAATGTGATTATGACCGGAGAGTCCACCTCTTAAATACATGGCCACATGTGAGAGGTAAAGCTGATTAGTTGAAAGAAGTGCGAACAGGTAAGTAATCCAGTGGTAACTCACGGTCGATGATATAGAATTTTCCTAGGCTCACGTGCTATGCCAACGAACTCATCTCGACATCGTTTTATGTTGCTTCCTGCCCTTCTCCTTTTCCGTTTCTCTGTATACACGCCCACTACTTTGAGTCTACGAATAGCTCTTACAATTGTCGTTGCTGTGTTTCTGCATTTAATACCCTTCCAAAAAGTCTAACAACAATTATTGTGAAGGTCTCATGAAGCATTCAATGAAACTCTAGAGTGGAAGAGTCGAAATCTTTAAGGGTATGCAAACGTCAACATGGACATTGTAACTTTATTGTTTTATATATATATATTTTGTTTGTTTTTACAACTTCTAATAAGAGAAAAGTGGTGCTGCTGATTTGGTTCATCACTTCAGTGTCGATCTTCCCATTCTGTCCACCAAAATGTCAACATACATATAGAAATATGGCGAGGGTTGTAACCACAATTGGCCCATCGAAATGAAGTAAATTACATGAATGGCTTTCGATTGCTTAGTTTTTTTTTTTTTTTTGCACAAAAGTGCCAAAGCGCCCCTCACTAAACAATAAAAAAAAGCACTAAAAAAAGCAAAAACAAAGGCAAAATGAGAAAAAAAAAATGCCTGAAGAGCAACTCTCGATGCCATAAAAAATAAATCTTGCCATAAAAATGCTCAACATAATTTAACAAAATAGCAATATCTTCCCCTTGCCACCTCTCGTTTCTCCACTTGAACATGTTGAGGAGTAGAAGCGCGTTTAGTTGGCAGAGGAGGGAGACAGACGGGGGCGAATGGAATGAGAACTCATAAAACTGTACAATAAACGCAAACTAAGTGGCCAAAGCCCCCAAACCCCCTTCCCCACTCCATTTTTTTTTGCCGCCCCTTGCAGCGACGACGGCGGAGGCGGCGGCGGCTTAATAAATGCAAATGTGTCCAAGTATGAACAATTATAGAAAAGAAATTTGCATTAAAAATTTATGTACTCGCCTTTGCCCCACTTTGCTTCTATCTCTCTCACTCTCCATCTGTATCTGTCTGTGCCTCTCCCCTCTCTCTCTCTCTCTCTCTCTCTCTCTCTCTCTCACTGTCTCGCTTGCAGATAACGCGTCGCAAGTGCGACATAAATATTTTGTTCTTCCTTTTGGTTGGCCTGCATAATGGCGCTCTGTGGTCGTTTCGAACCCGAAGGATACATTCATTCGCACAGCTGTCCTCAGCAGTTGTTGCCCGACCCAGTCGTTGACAATGTGTCCATGTCCAGGCCTAACTAGCTAAAGGAAGTCATTAAGTTGTTTAGCTCTCAGCTGGAGTTTCTTTAATGCTTTTGTGTCTTTCACTTCTACGCTGCATGTTGTGTTCAAATTATTCAACAAAACCAGAAAAGAAAACAAAATCAAAGCCAAGAGAGACATAATCCCAACTCGCCGACCCCATGCATCTATCTATATTCTACTTTATACATATAAGGGAAGTAATTTATGCTTATTTCTGTACCTTTTTTTTCAACGATTAATCATTGACAAGAGTTGCAGGACTTTATTGATAATCATAATAAATTTTACTTATTTTGAGGGCTTTGAAATATCAAAGAGTTATATCTGTGTTCATGAAATCTATCATAAATGTCTAAGAAATGTTGATGAATTTGTACATAAAACCAGATGAAATTGTTTTGAAGAAAATAAAGTCGAAGAATTTTCAGAAAACTTGTTGTCAACTTGTTGTTGTTTGGGGCGGTGGAGCCCCTTTTTTATATGTATGTATATATATAGAATTCGAAACCTTAATCCGGTCCTGATTGCAGCTGCTGCTGCTGGTGAAAGTTGAGGGAATGGAAAACTTAACTGTTGCAGAGTCTGAAAAACTGTGGGGGAAAACTGAAAAACTGAGATAAAGTCAAATACTTGACAAGTCACAGGTAACAAGTATGAACTTATAAAGTTCTGTCGTGTTTGTATATGTGTGCGTGTGCGTGTGTGTGTGTGTGTGTGTGTGCGTCTGTGTTGGTCTTTTGCCAAAGTGCTGTAAAGTTTTCAAATTATTTTTGGTTATATAATTGGAATTGATAACTTTTAGCCAACCTTCGGCACAACGCGATACAGCCAACTCGTGACTTGGCCCAAACCCTTACCTCGTATCCCTTTTATGCCATGTGCACTTGTATTTGTCAATAACAAGCAATTTAACAATTTGCAACACACACACACACACACACACACACACGTACAACAACAAAAAGCAGCAAAAACTCTTGTAAAGTTATCATTCAAACTTGAAAATCAATAAAACTTTTGATAAGAAGCGAAAAAAAAAAAAATTAAGGTCTAAAGTTTGACAGTGAAAGAGATAGATATACCAAGTGTTTGTACCATGTGGGTGAAAGAGAGAGATTGAAAGACTAAAAGAGACAAACATGGCGACACACATGAAATTATGTATTACTTCTGCTTACAGTTCTGCTCCCTCTCTCTCACTCTCGCGTTCACTCCTTTAGTATTTGATTTTCTTGTGATGTTCTTTTGTGTGTGTTTTTTTTTTTTTGTGTGTTTTTAACCTACTTCAGACGGCCAGCCCTTTTCCGCTGCTGCTTCAAGAGTCGCCGTTGACGCCAAAAGAAAGTTAATTAAGAAAGTTTGATTTCTTATGGCTAAATAATGCTTGAAACTTTCACTGACTGACAAATATCGAGCAATAATAATAATAATAAACAAAAAAAGAAAGAAAACAAAAATGATAAAGTTCACAAAAAAAAACCCCATGACCAGGCGCAGATCTAACCTTAAACCCAGCAGGCAAACGAAATTGATAAGCAACTTGAAGAGTTTAACTTGAAAAAGGTTGGGGTGCAGTCGATGGCGGAGGGGGAGGGAGAGGGATAGCGAGAGACATGGCCGCAGGAATCAAGGGAGGCCAAGTGGGTTGCTTGGTGTCGGCGGCAATAAAATGTTTCCTTAACCAAGCCCTTTTTGTCTGCCCTGGTTACAACAAAAATCAACAAATATTTCTTGTTTGTTTCTCTTCGCTCATTCTTTTTTTCTATCTGTATTTCTGTCTTTCTATATAAATATATGTATATATATATTTTCTTGAGTTTTATACATATTTTTTTTATGCATTTATTTTACAATTACGATATTTATTAAGTGTGAAGGCAAAGCAAAGGCAAAAGACAAGGCCTTGGGCTTTATGAGCTGTTAAGTGCTGCTGCAGAGTGGTGAGGGCACAAACAAAGTCCAAAAGGATAAAGCCGAATAGGCCATAAAGAAATGACTTATTGCCTGTTAACTGACCAAAAATAATCCAAAGTCCAAACAGCCAAAATATTGATATTATTTTCAATATCGTAAATCAAGTGGTCTAACAAAAATTGCTTTAAGTTGACTCACATACTTATTAGACAAGCAGTATCCAGTTTTTACTATAAAGCTTTATGATATGAGTTTAAAAAAATGTGTGATCTATATATGTACATATGTCCATGGCAAATTACTAACTATGAATAAATATGCTAAAACCGGGAAAGGGTATTAAAAAGAACAATTTTTTTTGCATCTGCTTGGACACTTTTGTTGACAATATAAATAATGTGTGTGGGTGGGGATTGGGGGGGGGGGGGTTAAGGCAGAACGAAACTGTTGGTGGGAGGCGTGGCTGTTCTAGTGACGGCAATGGGCTCAAGTGCATGTGTTTGCTATGACGTTGATAAGCCGCAAAAGTGTCATAAAAAATATGCAACTACCAAAGACCCCCTCTACCTCCTCATCTCTATTAGATCCTTTGCCCGCCCGCTATTCATCTCTGAGCCAAGCCATTTCTGTAGCTTTTTCGAAGCCATGTTAGAGCTTTGTTTTGCCCATTCGCTTACATTTCTCTGCTACCTCTTCCGCTTCCACCTTTTCGCTCTGAATGGTTTTTCATGGTCTCCGAAGTTTTTTTTTTTTATTTTCGTGGGGGTGGTAAAGCTTCTCGCAGCGGGCTTAAAAGTTGTGAGAATTTATAAAATGCACATTGACGCCGCAAATGTCATTTATCAACGTGTCACTACCAGAGTGAGGGTAAAAGAGAGACAGAGAGAGAGAGAGAGAGGGATAAGGAGAGGGAAAGAGAGAGCGAAGGAAAGTAAAGAGAAAAGCAAGGCAATTGCAACTCGCTAGCAGCGAGAGCTGTTTCAGTTTATACCAAAATTACTCTAGAGGTCTAAGTGTTGAGTAACAATTTTATATCCTAAAAAGATATTGCACGCTAGGTAAACTTCAGTAAGTTTTGGCCCCAACTACTTGAGCTCACCTCGGCAATGACATGAAATGAAAATTCGTTTTCCTTGGCCCATCCCCCCCCCTGTTCCTGTTCTCGTTTGTTTGTTTCCTTTTTCAGCCCGCTTTGCGCTACCTACAACCATGTGCATGAGCAACTTTTTTGCACTTGGCACTAAATTTTCAGCTGCTTTTGTGTTATGACAATTATAATTGTGCTATTGCATATACATACATATGTATATATGAGTGTGTGTGCGTGTGCCTATGTGTGTGTGTATTTTCTTGGCAGGAAGTATTTAAGTGGGGAAATTGTAACAAATGTTTGTGTGGTCCTTCGATGTGTGTAGAAGGTGGTTGTATTGTGTGTGTGTGTGTGTGTGTGTGGCAATAGCCTTCCTGCACAAAGTAACTGAAAACTAAAATAGTAAAATTAAATTATACGCGAGTATGTGTGTATGAGAGTGCGTATGCGTAAGCGTGTGTGTGGGTATGGGTGTGGGTGTGGGTGGTAGGTTGTCTTAAATAGTCATAGACTGTTAGACAACAAACAGTTAGCTGGCATTCGCCTTCTTCATCTTTTACTTCTTCACGCTGCTGTTGCTGCTGCTGCTGCTGCTGCTGCTGGGTAAAGTTTTTTGGCCCGCACAACAATAAGCTGGCAAAACATAAGGAATGAGACAAGGAGAAGTGGCGAGGGGCAAGGGGTGGGCGTTGTCAGCATGCGTGGTGGGCGTGTTTGAAAAGTTGCAGGCGAAATGAAATATGTTCTGTGGCACGGCGAGAAATCTCAGTCAGAGCAGATACCAGAGAGACCAGAGAGAAAGAGAGAACGAACAGAATGGAGAGACAAAAAAGCCTTGGCAGGAAGTTTTTGGCTACGGAAATTTTATAAGATTTATGTTTAATTGTTGTTTTTGGCTTTTGCGGCAGCTGCCGCGTGTCATTTGCCATTGCCACACACCCGCACACACACACACACACACACAGATACAAATGCATGTGTGTATATGTGTGTGTTTTGCAAACAAATTAATTAATGAAATTAAATGGCAAAAGACGTCAAATGACAAGCGTAGAAAAAATATGACCAACAAACAAATTTGGGAAAAAAGTGTTGCCTACATTTGTGCGCCAGCCAGCACAGCGACAGAGAAACCCACAGAAAGAAAAAAAGGAAGAGAGAGAGAGAGAAAAATAGAGAGAGATATGGTGTTGAGCTCGAATGCAAATCAAATGCCAATTGAATTATTTGCATACCGTTCTATGACAAAGCTTAAAATTATGTTAACTATGCAGAAAGCGTAAACAAACCGCAGAAATCGAAATCAAAATCGAAAAACTCATCTATCCACTCGTATTAAGGCCAAAAGCCATAGACGTGCCATAAATTACCAATTTACAAATTGTTTGGAAATTTGCAAATGCTTCTACTAATAATACAAATCATTATTATCATCATCATTATCATTATCATCATCATCATCATCATCGTCACCACCATCATTATTTGAGGCTTCTCTGATGGCAATTTAATATTATCTGCGGCTTGCAATTATAAATGCATTTGTCAAATATACTCAAACGAAAAATGAATTATTGTTGAATTATGTCCATTTCTCCGGTTGACCATTGTCTTGGGCTAAAATTCTCTAGTTTCTCTCTTGCTGGTTGAGCAATTAATACCAATAATGCAATAAATATTTGATAAAATCCATTTTCTTGGTCACATGTAAACGAAAAACTGCAATTTATTATTTCACTTTTGAGAGCACTGCGAGAAAAAAGTGAAAATTTCTCAAAAATAAAAAAAATTGTAAACAATTAGGCATTCCACACGCTTAATTTAGTTCTCAGAAGATTGTTATGAATGATATGATATGAAAATCTACTCAATTTATACAAATTTCATTACTTAATTCTGTGTTGAGTGTTTGGGAAAAAGTGCATAGAGATATAGTTCATTTCACATTCATAGGTTTAAGTGCTTATATATATCTGAGAGAGAATAGAGTTTTGTTGCGTACACGTGAATGTGGCACGTTTTGTGTGGTATAGATTTTGTACTATGTATGTACATATATACATCTATGGTAATAGAGCTGGGCAACAAATCTATGCCACAAAAGCCATGACCGCACTTTTAATCAAAGTGAAAACTATGAAAATTTATAAAATAATTCTTTGGAAAGTGACTACAAACAAAGATAGCATTGAGCCAGATAGAGAAAGAGACGAAAAAAGAGAGGGAGGGAAGCAAAAAGGAAGGTAAAACCCATTGCTTTAGCCTAAACATGCAAAAACCAAATTTGTGTAAGGAGCTGCCAAGTAAGCAACAACAGAATCAGTTGCATTCGCTCAACGTTCGTCCCATTCCGTCTCGAAACAACAACAACAACAACAACAAACGTTATGTCGATGTGGTTGTATGTGTGTGTGTGTGTTGTGTGTATGGATTGTTTGTGTATTTTGGTTTTGGATTCGGGGTTTTTCTGACTGCTTTTGCTTTCTGTGTAGGTATTTGCATGATATATACAGTTATAATAAACCACAAGAGCTGCTAGAGCCATGGCAGCAGGGAAGGGTAAACAGGGTATAGAAGGACTAACAGGACTACAGAGCAGCCCCAGCACCAGCACCAGGACCAGCACCAGGACCAGCCACATACATTGGCAAACAAATGCCAATGTGCAACGGTGCGTATGAAAGCAAATGGCAAACATGCAACCACAAAAGGCAAAAACGACTTTCAATTCTTGGACCAAAGTCCCAGCTAAAATTATGCAACACGTTAAATGCCCAAAAGAAGAGAAACTGAGAATTATGGGGCAACTGGCAATGATATTTAATACGCTTTCAATCAAAAACCTCACGCGAAAACCTTTAAACATTTTTAACCTTTTACAGTCGTTTTATTATTTACCTGCTTGATTTATCAGAATATGAGATTGCCTACTGTCGGAAAATGCTCGAGTATCGAAGTCATTCAAAAGATTAAGCACAAGATAGAGACCTAAGAACCCGTTTAATTTGATAAAATCAAAAATGACTCCTAGTTAGAATAGTCAGTAAAGTCAATCATAGAAGATGTCGATGAGCAGCAAAAGTAAAAGTTAAGGTTAAATTAAGAACGACATCAAATCCCATAGGGATGGAGTTGTTAAGGCCAAGAGTCAGGTCAAGCCCAAGCCGTCCGCAAAGAAACTTTTGCATATGCCCCTGCTTCAGCTTGGCCCCATAAATGATGCAGCGGCCGCAGCCAATTCATCTGCAAATGTCTCAATAACAAGGGAAAGAGATGGCCAAAAACCTATTGCTGGCCATGTGCATCATCGTCGACCCAATCCAGGTTGCAAGAGCGTTCTACACAAACTATTTACCGAATTCAATCCACCACCGCCGAAAAGTCAAGTCGATTTAATGAAGAATCGAAAACCACCAGTAATTGGCAAGAGGGGAACCTTCAATGTCGTCTTCAGAAGGCCTATCAACTCCAACGAATCCCTTGTCCTTTCTAGATTGAAAAGTGGTATGCGTGAAGGCAACTTTGCAAGAAAATCTTTTGAGTAAAATTGAAAGAAAATCCATTTGAGTTGTTAAAAAATGTTTTCTTCAAATTATTTTTAATTTTCTACCAAGATTTCTAGCAAAATGTGACAAGTAGATAAAATGATGATGGAACTGCTTGAAACTACTTGTTTTGACCAAGTATCGACCAAGTATCGATAATTTTTTAATGAGAGAATTTTCACAGCGAGAAGTGTAGAAAAAGCGTCAAACGTTTTAGCCATTGTGCAGGCTAAGGCTATAGGCTAAAGTTAGCTATTAAAATAATATTTTTCACTAATTTTATGCCTGTCAATAGAAAGTGCTTTAAATAACTTGCTTAATTATTTAAAAGAGGCTAGTCAATAAATAATTTATTTACATTTGATAAACCAATTAAAATATATTTCATCTTTATTTAAAGCAGAACCCTTGGACACAAGATAAAGCCACAATAGTGTCTCAAAATACCCAGCCATAAGCAGGATTCGATATATTTTCAAATGACCAAGAGGTAAGGCAAAATGCCAAATCTATTCAAAGACACTCCAACTCCAACCAACTCTTAATTGTTATCACTGATTTCAAACATTTTACATTGCATTGCATTTTACGCCACATCCCTAACCCCCCTTCCGTCAGACGGAACTTATGTAGTTATAATTTTGTTGACAATGAGTTAGTAGGCTTTGATTTTACATTCGACGATAAGACACACGAAGTGAAAAATCAAAAAAATAATCAAAAAGCGAAAAGTAATTGTTTCAACGATATGGATTCGATTCTGATTGATTTTATACAGGAACATGCCAATTATATTGATGTCTATGAGGAAATTGACCGCAACTATAGGGTAAATCAATTAATATAATTCCCTTTTTTTATTTTCATTGTCATTTTGTTTGATTTTTATTCCGTGCTCTTGTTTCTGGTAGCTTCATAATCAGTCTCATCTGGAAGCCCTTGACTGTGATGAGACGCAAGAGACCAGAAATGTGGAGGCTGAGGTTTTTGATTTTCTGTCGGAGCAGGAAAAAAGTTTTGGTTTGCCGGCATTAGAAATGCAACAAATGACGACTAATGGGCCTCAATCTGACCCAGTGGTAAACTCAATCCCAACATCCAGTGGTTCATTGGATGGCCAGAGAATCGAAACGAGTCAAATTGTTATGGTGAGTATAATAAAATTTAGTTTTGCCTACCAATTACATGAGAAATGAATGTTGCATTACAGAACAATGCCAATGAAGAAGATCAAAAAGCCAGCCAGCTAGAATTGCCAACCAAGACTCATAATACGTCTTATGATGTGCAGCCGATGCAAATTGATGATACCTCAGAGAATACCAAATTGTTACCAACTGATACGACTACTCCAATGATTGAAAGTTCTAACGAGCGAGACGAAAAGACAAAACAAGCAAATAAGTTATCTGCCAAGTTAAACAAGAAAATGAAAAAGAAGAAGTCAAAATTGAAAATTCTTGATGTTAAAATCCTACCACCCATTTCTATGTTGAGTTTTGATCAATTAAAGCCAAGCGTCAAAGGCGAACAAAGTTCGGTAGCAAAAGTTACCAGTCCCAAAAAGTTGTCCGAAGCGGAAGGAAACAAAGAAAATCAAAAACCGAATTCAAAGCCATTTAAGTCCATTTTTGACATTGATGACGACGATGAGAATATGATGGTAGATCCACCAGACGTCAACAGTGATTCCACTCAAATAACTGCTAAGACAACAGATTGCCTTTTTGGTTGGGGGGAAACTAAGAAGAAACGAGAAGAGCATCTCTTTGATAGTCCCATTGAGCTAGCTAAAGACGTTGAAAATAGTTCAAAGGATATTGCAATTGAACACTCACCAATGGAAATCGATGTAAGTAAATTGTTTATTAATTTCCCTAAATAAATTGTTAATTTTGATCTCGGGCTTAGCCGGAATCTGCGACAAATACGAAATTGGTTGAGCTGCAGGCACTGCCAACATCACCACTACAAGTAGAAGCACTGCCAATAGCAACAGAGTCGCCACCACCACCAGAAGTACTACTACTAACGGCAGAGGCTCCACCGGAACCACAAACAATACAGCCAATTCCAATAGGAAAGGAATCGACAGCAGCAACTCAACTAAACCCACCACTACCACCGACAACATCACTGCCAAACAAACCACTTCCACCACCAACTTCCCCACCAACTCTTCCACCACCACCAGAATCATTATCTCTTCCACCGGCACCACCACCATCATCACCAGAAGCAAAGCCAACATCACCACTACCAACGTCTTCACCACCTTCTCCACCATCACCACAATCATCGTCACTTCCACCGCTACCACCAACTTCACCACCGGCACCGCCACCACCACCACCACCACCACCGGCACAACCAACTTTGCCACCAGCACTGCCATCTCCAGCAAAATCACCACCAATAACTCTATTAACCATATCAAAAGAACCACCAACATTGGCAACAAAACTTTCAACTTCTCCGCCAAGAAAATTACCGGCACCAGCACCAACATCAAGAACCATACCAGTGGCGCCACCACTGCCATCAATGCCGCCACCAAAACCACCCACACCACCACCACCACCACCAATACCATCAACAATAGCTCCACCAGCACCACTATTACTGCAAGCTGAACTACAGCATCCACAACCACGATGTCAAACGATAAAAGTATCGCCACTTCCACCACTACCAACTCTACCACCAAAACCACCATCACCACCACCACCACCACCACCACCACCACCACCACCACCACCACCACCACCACCACCACCACCTCCACCACCACCACCACCACCACCACCTCCAACACCACCACCGCCACCACCACCACCACCGCCACCATCATCACCAACGGCAGAACCAACAAAATCACCAGAAACACTGCCAATCATACAGTCGGCACCACCACTACCTCCAATGCCGCCACCCCGACCACCCACACCACCACCACCGCCATCAAAACCACACACACCGCCAACACAGGCATCGCATACCATGCCACCACCGGCAACAACAAGCCCACCAATGGTAGCAGCAACACCACTGGCTGAGCCAATGCCACCACTTGAACTTACACAATTTGGGATATGGCCCCCATTACCACCACCACCACCACCAACATCTGGTAAACCACCAAATTTTGTGTGGGACATTTCGCTACCAAAGATGCCATATCGTGAGTCCATGGAAGTTCACCAAGCTGTGAGTTTGAAGCACTGCACAATCTCAGAATGCATATTCTCATTCTATATTCTCGTTTTTAGCTTCAAGAAGCAGTCCTCGACATTGACACGCTGATGGATGAGTCTTCGTTTGGTGTTAATAGGGACTGTGATTACATAATGGACACGATGGATGTTGACTACGAGCGTTCCATTGAACTGACTGTAAGTGAAATGTAACAATCATTTGGAGAATGCTTAATTATTAAACATTTCATCAGCGTCCATTTAAACTGAATGAGATCAGCCCAGCTATTCACCGATTGGAGTCTCTGCAAAAAGGCAAAGAGGTGAAGCAGTTTACTCAAGCTGAATACAATCAACCGCTTTCGTTTGAAGGTTCTGATCGAGCTAACCATGAATCGATGAAGATCAAAAAGCCCCAAAACCACAGAAAGACTAGCTTAACTATACCAAAGGACAATGACGTGAAGCAGCCAACTAAAGCTTTCGATGATCAACCGCTTTCGTTTGAAGGTTCTGATCGAGCGTACCACGAATTGATGAAGATTGAAAAGCCCCAAAAACGAAAGAACAGCTCAACTATGCCAAGGGACAATGACGTAAAGCAACTAACTCAAACTTTCGATGATCAACAACTTTTGTTTGAAGATTCGAATCAAGCTAAGCACGACTCGATGGAGATTAATATGAAAGAGCCTCAAAGCCACACGAAGACCAGCTCAACTATGCCACGGGGCAAAGAAGTAAAGCAGCTAACTCAAGCTGTACATGATCAATCGCTTTCGTTTGAAGGTTCTGATCGAGCTAACCACGAGTCGATGAAAATCAAAAAGCCCCAAAACCACAGAAAGACCAGCCTAACTATGCAGAGGGACAATGACGAGAAGCAGCCAACTAAAGCTGTCTATGATTCACCGCTTTCGTTTGAAGGTTCTGATCAAGCTTACCACGAATTGATGAAGATGGAAAAACCTCAAAGCCACAGGAAGATCAGCTCAACTATGTCACGGGGCAAAGAGGTGAAGCAGCTAACTCAAGCTGAACACGATCAACCGATTTCGTTCGAAGGTTCTGACCGAGCTAACCACGAGTCGATGAAGATCAAAAAGCCCCAAAACCACAGAAAGACCAGCTTAACTATACCAAAGGACAATGACGTGAAGCAGACAACTAAAGCTGTCGATGATCAGCCGCTTTCGTTTGAAGGTTCTGATCGGGCTTACCACGAATTGATAAAGATTGAAAAACCTCAAAGCCACAGGAAGACGAGCTCAATCATACTAAAAGACAATGACGTGAAGCAGCTAACTCAAACTGTACATGATCAACCGCTTTCTTTTGAAGGTTTAGATCGAGCTAACCACGAGTCGATGAAGATCAAAAAGCCCCAAAACCACAAAAAGACCAGCTTAACTATACCAAAGGACAATGACGTGAAGCAGCCAACTAGAGCTGTCGATGATCAGCCGCTTTCGTTTGAAGGTTCTGATCGAGCTTACCACGAATTAATGAAGATGGAAAAACCTCAAAGCCACAGGAAGATCAGCTCAACTACGCCACGTGGCAAAGAGGTGAAGCAGCTAACTCAAGTTGAACATGATCAACCGCTTTTTTTTGAAGGTATAGATCGAGCTAACCACGAATCGATGAAGATCAAAAAGCCCCAAAGCCACAAAAAGACCAGCTTAACTATACCAAAGGACAATGACGTAAAGCAGCCAACTAAAGCTGTCGATGATCAACCGCTTTCGTTTGAAGGTTCTGATCGAGCTAGCCACGAGTCGATGAAGATCAAAAAGCCCCAAAACCACAGAAAGACCAGCTTAACTATACCAAAAGACAATGACGTGAAGCAGCTAACTCAAACTGTACATGATCAACCGCTTTCGTTTGAAGGTTCTGATCGAGCTAACCACGAGTCGATGAAGATCAAAAAGCCCCAAAACCACAAAAAGACCAGCTTAACTATACCAAAGGACAATGACGTGAAGCAGACAACTAAAGCTGTCGATGATCAGCCGCTTTCGTTTGAAGGTTCTGATCGAGCTTACCACGAATTGATGAAGATTGAAAAACCTCAAAGCCACAGGAAGACGAGCTTAATCATACTAAAAGACAATGACGTGAAGCAGCTAACTCAAACTGTACATGATCAACCGCTTTCTTTTGAAGGTTTAGATCAAGCTAACCACGAATCGATGAAGATCAAAAAGCCCCAAAGCCACAAAAAGACCAGCTTAACTATACCAAAAGACAATGACGTGAAGCAGCTAACTCAAACTGTACATGATCAACCGCTTTCGTTTGAAGGTTCTGATCAAGCTTACCACGAATTGATGAAGATTGAAAAACCTCAAAGCCACAGGAAGACGAGCTCAATCATACTAAAAGACAATGACGTGAAGCAGCTAACTCAAACTGTACATGATCAACCGCTTTCGTTTGAAGGTTCTGATCGAGCTAACCACGAGTCGATGAAGATCGAAAAGCCCAAAAGCCACAAAAAGACCAGCTTAACTATACCAAAGGACAATGACGTGAAGCAGACAACTAAAGCTGTCTATGATTCACCGCTTTCGTTTGAAGGTTCTGATCGAGCTTACCACGAATTAATGAAAATGGAAAAACCTCAAAGCCACAGGAAGATCAGCTCAACTATGCCACGGGGCAATGACGTGAAGCAGCTAACTCAAACTGTACATGATCAACCGCTTTTTTTTGAAGGTTTAGATCGAGCTAACCACGAATCGATGAAAATCAAAAAGCCCCAAAACCACAAAAAGACCAGCTTAACTATATCAAAGGACAATGACGTGAAGCAGCCAACTAGAGCTGTCGATGATCAACCGCATTCGTTTGAAGGTTCTGATCGAGCTAACCACGAGTCGATGAAGATCAAAAAGCCCCAAAACCACAGAAAGACCAGCCTTACTATACCAAAGGACAATGACGTGAAGCATCCAACTAAAGCTGTCGATGATCAACCGCTTTCGTTTGAAGGTTCTGATCGAGCTTACCACGAATTGATGAAGATGGAAAAACCTCAAAGCCACAGGAAGATCAGCTCAACTATGCCACGGGGCAAAGAGGTGAAGCAGCTTACTCAAGCTGAACACGATCAACGGCTTTCGTTTAAAGGTTCTGATCGAGCTAACCACGAATCGATGAAGATCGAAAAGCCCCAAAGCCACAAAAAGACCAGCTCAACTATACCAAAGGACACTGACGTGAAACAGCTAACTCAAACTGTACATGATCAACCGCTTTCGTTTGAAGGTTCTGATCGAGCTAACCACGAGTCGATGAAGATCAAAAAGCCCCAAAACCACAGAAAGACCAGCTTAACTATACCAAAGGACAATGACGTGAAGCAGCCAACTAGAGCTGTCGATGATCAACCGCTTTCGTTTGAAGGTTCTGATCGAGCTAACCACGAGTCGATGAAGATCAAAAAACCCCAAAACCACAGAAAGATCAGCTTAACTATACCAAAGGACAATGACGTGAAGCATCCAACTAAAGCTGTCGATGATCAACCGCTTTCGTTTGAAGGTTCTGATCGAGCTTACCACGAATTGATGAAGATGGAAAAACCTCAAAGCCACAGGAAGATCAGCTCAACTATGCCACGGGGCAAAGAGGTGAAGCAGCTAACTCAAGCTGAACACGATCAACGGCTTTCGTTTAAAGGGTCTGATCGAGCTAACCACGAATCGATGAAGATCGAAAAGCCCCAAAGCCACAGGAAGACCAGCTCAACTATACCAAAGGACAATGACGTGAAACAGCTAACTCAAACGGTACATGATCAACCGCTTTCGTTTGAAGGTTCTGATCGAGCTAACCACGAGTCGATGAAGATCAAAAAGCCCCAAAACCACAGAAAGACCAGCTTAACTATACCAAAGGACAATGACGTGAAGCAGACAACTAAAGCTGTCGATGATCAGCCGCTTTCGTTTGAAGGTTCTGAACGAGCTTACCACGAATTGATGAAGATTGAAAAACCTCAAAGCCACAGGAACACGAGCTCAATCATACTAAAAGACAATGACGTGAAGCAGCTAACTCAAACTGTACATGATCAACCGCTTTTTTTTGAAGGTTTAGATCGAGCTAACCACGAATCGATGAAGATCAAAAAGCCCCAAAGCCACAAAAAGACCAGCTTAACTATACCAAAGGACAATGACGTAAAGCAGCTAACTCAAACTGTACATGATCAACCGCTTTCGTTTGAAGGTTCTGATCGAGCTAACCACGAGTCGATGAAGATCAAAAAGCCCCAAAGCCACAAAAAGACCAGCTTAACTATACCAAAAGACAATGACGTGAAGCAGCTAACTCAAACTGTACATGATCAACCGCTTTCGTTTGAAGGTTCTGATCAAGCTTACCACGAATTGATGAAGATTGAAAAACCTCAAAGCCACAGGAAGACGAGCTCAATCATACTAAAAGACAATGACGTGAAGCAGCTAACTCAAACTGTACATGATCAACCGCTTTCGTTTGAAGGTTCTGATCGAGCTAACCTCGACTCGATGAAGATCGAAAAGCCCAAAAGCCACAAAAAGACCAGCTTAACTATACCAAAGGACAATGACGTAAAGCAGCTAACTCAAACTGAACATGATCAACCGCTTTCGTTTGAAGGTTCTGATCGAGCTTACCACGAATTGATGAAGATGGAAAAACCTCAAAGCCATTGGAAGATCAGCTCAACTATGCCACGGGGCAAAGAGGTGAAGCAGCGAACTCAAGCTGAACATGATCGACTGCTTTTTTTTGAAGGTTTAGATCGAGCTAACCACGAGTCGATGAAGATCAAAAAGCCCCAAAGCCACAAAAAGACCAGCTTAACTATACCAAAAGACAATGACGTGAAGCAGCTAACTCAAACTGTACATGATCAACCGCTTTCGTTTGAAGGTTCTGATCAAGCTTACCACGAATTGATGAAGATTGAAAAACCTCAAAGCCACAGGAAGACGAGCTCAATCATACTAAAAGACAATGACGTGAAGCAGCTAACTCAAACTGTACATGATCAACCGCTTTCGTTTGAAGGTTCTGATCGAGCTAACCACGAGTCGATGAAGATCGAAAAGCCCAAAAGCCACAAAAAGACCAGCTTAACTATACCAAAGGACAATGACGTGAAGCAGCTAACTCAAACTGAACATGATCAACCGCTTTCGTTTGAAGGTTCTGATCGAGCTTACCACGAATTGATGAAGATGGAAAAACCTCAAAGCCATTGGAAGATCAGCTCAACTATGCCACGGGGCAAAGAGGTGAAGCAGCGAACTCAAGCTGAACATGATCAAACGCTTTTTTTTGAAGGTTTAGATCGAGCTAACCACGAATCGATGAAGATCAAAAAGCCCCAAAGCCACAAAAAGACCAGCTTAACTATACCAAAAGACAATGACGTGAAGCAGCTAATTCAAACTGTACATGATCAACCGCTTTCGTTTGAAGGTTCTGATCAAGCTTACCACGAATTGATGAAGATTGAAAAACCTCAAAGCCACAGGAAGACGAGCTCAATCATACTAAAAGACAATGACGTGAAGCAGCTAACTCAAACTGTACATGATCAACCGCTTTCGTTTGAAGGTTCTGATCGAGCTAACCACGAGTCGATGAAGATCGAAAAGCCCAAAAGCCGCAGGAAGACCAGCTTAACTATACCAAAAGGCAATGACGTGAAGCAGCTAACTCAAACTGTACATGATCAACCGCTTTCGTTTGAAGGTTCTGATCGAGCTAACCACGAGTCGATGAAGATCAAAAAGCCCCAAAACCACAGAAAGACCAGCTTAACTATACCAAAGGACAATGACGTGAAGCAGACAACTAAAGCTGTCGATGATCAGCCGCTTTCGTTTGAAGGTTCTGATCGAGCTTACCACGAATTGATGAAGATGGAAAAACCTCAAAGCCATAGGAAGATCAGCTCAACTATGCCACGGGGCAAAGAGGTGAAGCAGCTAACTCAAGCTGAACATGATCAACCGCTTTCGTTTGAAGGTTCTGATCGAGCTAACCACGAATCGATGAAGATCGAAAAGCCCCAAAGCCACAAAAAGACCAGCTTAACTATACCAAAGGACAATGACGTGAAGCAGACAACTAAAGCTGTCGATGATCAGCCGCTTTCGTTTGAAGGTTCTGATCGAGCTTACCACGAATTGATGAAGATGGAAAAACCTCAAAGCCATAGGAAGATCAGCTCAACTATGCCACGGGGCAATGACGTGAAGCAGCTAACTCAAACTGTACATGATCAACCGCTTTCGTTTGAAGGTTCTGATCGAGCTAACCACGAGTCGATGAAGATCGAAAAGCCCAAAAGCCGCAGGAAGACCAGCTTAACTATACCAAAAGGCAATGACGTGAAGCAGCTAACTCAAACTGTACATGATCAACCGCTTTCGTTTGAAGGTTCTGATCGAGCTAACCACGAGTCGATGAAGATCAAAAAGCCCCAAAACCACAGAAAGACCAGCTTAACTATACCAAAGGACAATAACGTGAAGCAGACAACTAAAGCTGTCGATGATCAGCCGCTTTCGTTTGAAGGTTCTGATCGAGCTTACCACGAATTGATGAAGATGGAAAAACCTCAAAGCCATAGGAAGATCAGCTCAACTATGCCACGGGGCAATGACGTGAAGCAGCTAACTCAAACTGTACATGATCAACCGCTTTCGTTTGAAGGTTCTGATCGAGCTTTCCACGAATTGATGAAGATGGAAAAACCTCAAAGCCACAGGAAGACGAGCTCAATCATACTAAAAGACAATGACGTGAAGCAGCTAACTCAAGCTGAACACGATGACCCGCTTTCGTTTGAAGGTTCTGATCGAGCTAACCACGAGTCGATGAAGATCGAAAAGCCCAAAAGCCACGGGAAGACCAGCTTAACTATACCAAAAGACAATGACGTGAAGCAGCTAACTCAAACTGTACATGATCAACCGCTTTCGTTTGAAGGTTCTGATCGAGCTAACCACGAAACAAAAAAGATTGGGAAGCCCCAAAAACGGAAGATCAGCTCAACTATGCCAAGGGACAAAGAAGTAAAGCAGCTAATTCAAGCTGAACACTATCAACCGATTTCGTTTAAGGGTTCTGATCGAGCTAATCGCGAATCGATGAAGATCGAAAAGCCCGAAAGCCACAGAAAGACCAGCTTAACTATACCAAAGGACAATGACGTGAAGCAGCCAACTAAAGCTTTCAAAGATCAACTGCTTTCGTTTGAAGGTTCTTATCGAGCTAAGCACGAATCAAGAGAGATTAAAAAGCCCCAAAGCCGGAAGAAGATCAGCTCAACTATGCCAAGGGACAATGACATAAAGCGACCAACTCAAGCTCTTGATGATCAACAACTTTTGTTCAAAGATTCTAAACGAGCTAAGCACGAATCGATGGAGATTAACATGAAGGAGACTCAAAGCCACAGGAAGATCAGCTCAACTATGCCACGGGGCAACGAGGTGAAGCAGCTAACTCAAACTGTACATGATCAACCGCTTTCGTTTGAAGGTTCTGATCGAGCTAACCACGAGTCGATGAAGATCGAAAAGCCCCAAAGCCACAAAAAGACCAGCTTAACTATACCAAAAGGCAATGACGTGAAGCAGCTAACTCAAACTGTACATGATCAACCGCTTTCGTTTGAAGGTTCTGATCGAGCTAACCACGAATCGATGAAGATCGAAAAATCTCGAAGCCACAGGAAGACCAGCTCAATTTTACCAAAGGACAATGACGTGAGGCAGCCAACTAAAGTTGTCGATGATCAACCGCTTCCGTTTGAAGATTTCGATCGAGCTAAGCATGAATTAAAGGAGATTGAGAAGCCCCAAAAACGGAAGATTAGCTCAACTATGCCAAGGGAGAATGACGTGAAGCAGCCAACTCAAGCTCTCGATGATCAACAACTTTTGTTCAAAGATTCTAAACGAGCTAAGCGCGAATCGATGGAGATAAACGTGAAGGAGACTCAAAGCCACAGGAGGATCAGCTCTACTATGCTGCAGGGCAACGAGGTGAAGCAGGCAACTCAAACTTTCAATGATGAACAATTTTTGTACAAAGATTCGAAACGAGCTAAGCGCGAATCGATGGAGATAAACGTGAAGGAGCCTCAAAGCCATAGGAGGGTCAGCTCTACTATGCTACGGGGCAACGAGATGAAGCAGCCAACTCAAACTTTCGATGATGAACAACTTTTGTACAAAGATTCGAAACGAGCTAAGCGCGAATCGATGGAGATAAACGTGAAGGAGCCTCAAAGCCGCCATAGGAGGGTCGGCTCTACTATGCTACGGGGCAACGAGGTGAAGCAGCGAACTCAAGCTCTCGATGATCAACAACTTTTGTTCAAAGATTCTAAACGAGCTAAGCGCGAATCGATGGAGATAAACGTGAAGGAGACTCAAAGCCACAGAAAGATCAGCTCTACTATGCTGCAGGGCAACGAGGTGAAGCAGCCAACTCAAGCTTTTGATGATCAACAACTTTTGTTTAAAGATTCTAATCAAGCTAAAGAAAAATCGATAAAGATCGCCATAAAGGAGCCCCAAAACCATAGAAATACCAGTTCAACTCTGCACCAATTGGAGTCTCCGTTCAAAGTTTCTAATCGAGATAAGCGCGAATCAAAAGATTTTCATATGAAGGAGCAGCAAAGTAACAGGGGAATCAGTTCAACTTTTCACCGATCGGAGTCTCTGACAAGAGGCACGGAAGTGAAGCAGTTCAATCAAGCTGTTAATAATCAACAACTTTTGATTAAAGTTTCTAATCGAGGTCAGCACGAATCAAAGAATTTTCAAATGAAGGAGCAGCAAATCCACAGGAGGGTCCACCGTTTGGAGTCCCTGCCAAAAAGCAAAGAAGTGAAGCAGTTTTATCAAGCTGCCAATGATCAACAACTTTTGTTCAAAGTTTGTAATCGAGCTAGCCACGCACCGATGGAGATTGATGAGCAGCAAAGCCACAGAAGGATCAGTTCAACTCTCCACCAATTCGAGTCACTGCCAAAAGCCAGAGAAGTGAAGCAGTTCAATCAAGCTTTGTATGATCAACAACATTTGTTCAAAGTTTGTAATCGAGCTAACCACGCACCGATGGAGATTGCGGGGCACCATAACTACAGGTGGATTAACCCAACTTTCCACCAATCGGAGTCACTGCCAAAAGGCAGGGAAGTGAAGCAGTTTAATCAAGCTTCCAATGATCAACAACATTTGTTCAAAGTTTGTAATCGAGCTAACCACGCACCGATGGAGATTGCGGGGCACCAAAACTACAGGTGGATTAACCCAACTTTCCACCAATTGGAGTCCCAGCCAAAGAGCAAGGAAGTGAAGCAAGTCAATCGCGCTGTCAATGATCAACAACTTTTGTTCAAAGTGTCTAATCGAGATAAACACGAATCAAAAGATTTTAATACGAAGCAGCAGCAAAGCCACACGAGGATCAGTTCAACCTTCCACCAATTGGAGTCACTGCCAAAAGGCAGAGAAGTGAAACAGTCGAATCAAGCTGTCAATGATCAACAACTTTTGTTCAAAGCTGTTAATCGAGCTAACCACGAATCGATGAAAATTGAGGAGCGCGAAGGCCACAGGAAAATTAGCTCAACGTTTCACCAATGGGAATCTCTGCCAGAAGGCAATGATGTGGAGACTAAAATGAAGGAGCCTCAAGCCCTCAGGGAGATCAGTTCAACTGTGCACCAATTGGAGTCTTCGCAAAAAGGCGAAGAGGTGAAAAAGTTGAATCAAGCTGGCAATGATAAACCGCTCTTGTTTGAAGGTTTTGATCGAGTTAAGCACGAATCGATGGAGATTAATATGAAAGAGCAGCAAAGTCAAAGCGATCCTTCGGTAGGTTTTACATACAATTTGTTCTCTCTAGTGAATCCTTTATTAATGTCCTATTTGTTTTTAAGGAGTCTAAAATACGCCAAACAATAAATCCAGTAAGCCATTCCGCAATAGAGCATACTGTGAGTAAAATTTCTATTGAAGGCATTAACTAAATACTTTTTATACCCCTAGATCAATGCTACAGAGCAAGCTGAGAATGAAATGTTTCAAGAAATCTTCAAACAGCGCAAATATAAGACTTTAAAAGAGATCACAAGTGAAACAAATCTAAGTAAGTCCCGTGTCCGTAAGGTTCTAAAGCGCATTGCCAAAATAAAACCATCCAAATGGCGCATCACATCGACTTACTTGAAGGCCTTCAAAGCTGACACCAACAAAGGATCGAGTTTGGGTTCTAGTTCGGGTTCGGTGAGTTATTAAATCTGTTTCTACATTGAGTTTAACGTGTAAAAATTATAAAAATTCATTCCTCCAAAGGCCATTCTAACTGATATCTATCGTCAAATTATACGCTCATTTAGCGATTGTAAGTTTCAACGTTTGTCTGAAGTGTGCACCAAGACAGGTCTATCTGAAAGCCAAATTTTGGACGCCCTACGAATTATTGGTAGTAAGTGTTCGACAAAATGGCGTCTATTAAGCTATGAGAAGCCGCAGATTCATATCCATCGTGGCCATAAACGAAATGCCGTTTAAAATATGGATTTCTTACAAATAATTTATAAATATTTTGAAATATATTGAATTTGAATAACTTAGAAATCGATTGTAGTCTATACGGTTTGTTTTGCCAGGATATATCTATGTCGACTCTTCTGAAAATGTTGGTTTAAAGAAAACAATACAACAAAATTGGCATTGAATTGATGTTGATTTCCTTTTTGTTTCTACGTATTTAGTAATACTTCAGTTACAGTTTTTACTGTTGTTGCATTAGTTACGCTTATTTGTCCGAGTGTGTGTGTGTGTGTTTGTGTGTGTGTGTGGGTGTGTGTTGATGTGCTCTATGTGCAGGGCAATTAATTGCTTTCAAATCCTTTTATCCAACAGATTTGGTCAATTTATTTTATACAGCGTTTTGTGTTAACTATACATGTACATACATTCAATATACATGGATATAGATATATAATATATATATAAATATATATATATACATATATGTTTGGTTGTTTGTGTTTATGTTTGTTTGGTCTTGGTCTGAATTTATTACATGTTTAGTTTATTGTTTTTTAATGGCGCTTAGTTTCAATTTGAGCAAAGCAATAAATTACACATTACTGACTGGGCTGGTCCTTGTTTCGTCCCTTTTTTTTCCCATGTTTTTTTGGTGTGCGTGTGTGTGGGAGCTTGTGAGTAAGTGAGAGTTAGTTCATTGGCCAAACAGTTTAATGAGGCTAAACAGGGCCAAGTATGTAGGTGTTGGATACACCCAAATTGATGGCCAACAGTCAAGTTATAGACAGTTGACTGAACTTTTTGGCCAAAGCAATTAACAAAATGAACTAAATCTCGAAATGAGAATTCTTTCTTTTAACTACACACAAACACACAGACACAACTCTTGCAATGTGATCTTCTTCATGATTAATCATGGTAAGCAGCAGCAGCAGCAACAGCAGCACCACCATCCCTGCCCATAAAAGTATGCAACAGCACTTTGATCCTGACCATGGCAAAGTGAATGGTCCGCAAATTCATGGCAAATTAAATGAAATGCGCAAATTAAACGCAGCGAAAAGCAACACAGACCCAAAAGGCAAAAAAAAACAAAAAAAAAAACAAAATTGTAAAAAATGGAACAGCGCCAACAACTGGCAGACAAAGTGAAACAAATATTGCATAATATTACTGCATTCGTTGGCCACGACAAAAAAAAAACCCCAAAAAAAAAAAAAATAGTGAGTGGGTGGAAACCACTTGAGCAACGTTTTAAGCGAACGAAAATGCGGAAGCAATTCACTTTCGGCTTTCAGCTCTTCGCTGTTGCTCACTTTTTTTTTTTTCTTTTTTTTTTTTTTTGTTCTTTCTTTTTTGCTTTTGCCCTCTATGTTTTAATATTTATATCATGTCGTTGGCGTTGTCCTCGTCCTGCTGCTGCTGCTGGTGGTGGTGGTCCTCCTCCGATTGCTGCTGCTGTCGTTGTCAACGTCATCATTTGTGGTGGCTGGCTCCACCGCTGGTCATTGTGCTTCACTGCTGCAGCTGCCCCTAGCTCTCTCTCTCTCTCTCTCTCTCTCTTTCTCTTTTGGGGTATATGTATGTTGCCTCGCCAGCAAAAATTTTGCATGTTTTATTTCTTCTCATCGTCATTTCTTTTGCTTTTGGTTTTTTGCGCTGGCTTTTGCTTTCATTTCTCTATTCTCCCTTCTTGGTGTTGGCTCGTCTCGTTTTTATATGCTTTTATTCTTATTTTTTATTCTGTGCTAATTACCATAATTAAGCAAAGGTCAGGCTTTAGTCGCCTTTTGTGACCAAAGCTAAGCGAAATAATAATAATAATCATAATAATGAGCGAGCAGAGGAGTCTGCAAGATAGGAAGAAGGTGTAGAGGTCAAAATGGCTGACCAATGTACAATTTTGCACACTCTCCCCACTTATCACTCTCTAACTCTCTCTCTCTTCTTCTCTCTCCTCCTATTTCTTTCTGTCATCATCTTTATTATAATGTAGATTATGACGTTTTAATGGGTTTAGTGAGGCGGCGGCAACTTATGCTGCAAATGGTTTTTGGTACTGGATCTGGTACAAGTATTACCATTGGACTAATACTGGAACAGAATTCCGTCCGGTTAAGCTGACAACAAAAAACAACTTGACAAGCTTTGCCATAAGGGCACGTTCTGAATACTTTCATTATACTCAAACAGCGAAAGAGAAGACATAATCTTGCTTATGAGTATCTTTACGTTGAGTTACCAAAGTGTAGGAAAATTTAACACGTAATTCAAGAAATTCGTAGACAAACTTAATTTTTTTCTTCTCAAACTGCCTCTATGGAACTCGTTGATCTGATCGTATGCAAGAATAGAGTGCATAATTTGACACTCTAAGTTGCCTTTTTTTCTTTCTTTTCATTTATTACTTGCTTTCTGCTTTCGACAATATTTCACGTTAGTCAAATTACTTTACTGCCTGCTACCTGACTGCATTCACTCACTCACTCAATCATTCAATTCATACAAACATAAACAATTTGCTTGCTGACGAAAATGAAAATTCCAAGACAGCATACAAAGTGCAATGTCATGGCAAATGTAGTGTGTGTGCGTGTGTTTATATGAACAAGAATAAATAAGTTTACAAAAGGCGAAGACAAGCAACTTACCCAACTCAAATTCATGTGTGTGTGTGTGTGTGTGGGTGGGTGATTAACGATCGCGACAAACATTTGTCGAACGAACACAAACAAAATAAAAAAAAAATAAAAATGAAAAGAAAATAAGAAGACAGATGAAAGTCAAAGGGCAAAACTATTATGGAAGGAGGTGAGAAAAGGCCGGGGAGGCAAGCAGGATATATGGTTGGAGGTTATTTCCTTCCTATGCTTGACTTACTGTTGTCTTGTGGAAATTCTTTTGCCAAGGAAAACATTTTCATTCCAAGGCGTTTACTCAAGTGTTGGCGAGGTGAGGTGTGGAGGCATGGCTGGAAGGATGAATGAGGATGAGATGACAATGAGAATGAGGGGGGGGGGGGGGGGAGGGGCATGGTGGCGGTTATAAGGCAGTTGTTTGAACTTATCTAAATTGTTTTGCCATATTGTTTTCTTATGCCATGTGTGTAGCATTGCGCCTGTAGTGACTTGAAAGTCCTTCTATTGTCTTTAGCAAATTTGCTTTACTTGCAATGGCATTCATTGACTTTTGTGTGTTAGTGTGTGTGTATAGTTGTTGGTATTTTCAAATGCCTCCGTTTGTGACTTGCTTCTACGATCTTGCGTCTCTTTCGTTCTCTTTCTCTCTCTCTCTCTCTCGCTCGCTCTCTGCTTTCTATCTGTTGCCGTACGTGTCTATTATTGGTATTTGCTGAACGAATGGATTGTACGTGCCCAAAGGCAGTTCGCATATCTCTTTTTCTCTTGTTTTTTTCTTTCATTCTTTCTCCTTTACCTCTGTTGAAGTTACTGTTGTTTTTTTTTTCCTCTCTCTCTCTCTATCTCTATACTGTTCCGCCTCTTTCTTGTATGCGTGACTACCTATAGCTATCCTGCTCACATATATGTGTATACATAAATGAGGGTTCTGTTCGTGTGTGTGTGTGTGTGTGTGTGCTGCGGTTACATTTTGCGGTTGAAATCTAAGCGATTTTACATTGTTATTGTTATTATTGCCAGGCGGTGCACACACACACACATACACACACGCAGCACATATTAAGCCATATCCCATTGATGAAAGATGAGAGGAGAAGGGGGATCGGCACAAGTATTATACGGTCCACCCACAGTTTATTTATATATGCATTTATTTGTTGATGGCGTATTTTTGTTTATTTATTTATTCATATGCATTGTCGAAATATAATCGTTAATATGCAGATAATATACCCACACTCCTTCTCCCCTGCCTCCTTCCCCACCCTGCAGCCAGTTGCCCACACCTACTATATACTGTCAACACTTGGCGCCATTTTTCATTCCATTCCATATAATAAAATTGCAGTGCGGTGGAACTAATGAACAGTCAGCCAGCAGATAAAATGAGGCCAACGCATAAATGTAGGCAACATTTTTTTTCTCCCCAACCCCCATCATATTAAGCTCGATTGGATATCTAAAACGTTAAATACCCTCTAATTGACATATAGATACAGAGATCTATTATTATTCTTTGATATTGAAAATTATTCGATGAATTTACCTTCTTATAGTATATCGAAATGACATCAATTCCAACTACATATATTAATCGAGGACGGCACTGAAAAATATAAATTTTAGAATACTAGTTAATTTAGGTTAAGTTAGCAAATTTAGGATCGAGATAACATTTTTTATAGTCAGCAAAGAGAAAGAGTAAAATAAAGCTAGCAGATTTTTTTCCTCTGTCGCTATCCAAAAAAAAAAAAACTCAATTCAACGATTTGGGGTCTAAGGTTGGTTGTATGCATTTATATGTTTTTGTTTCTAGTTTGAAAAGAGTTTTCCCTTACATTATCTACTTATGAAGTTACATACTAAAAATGTTGTATAGTATATATTTATATGTATTTTGCAGTTTGTATTTAAAGTTGGGCGTTGAAGAAAATGAAATAAAATGCAGATTGAATTTGAGGGCGACAACTTTGCTGACAACAGAGTAATATTAGTCACAGTCATACACGCACACACACACACACACACACACATACATACATATACATACATACATACATATACATACGTACATACACACATGCAGGGGACCGTAAAAAATAAGCAAGTAATGCGCAAAATACAAAACCCACATTGCTTTCTTTAGAATGTGAAGAGGCAAGGCAAGAAGGGCCAGAGAAGTAAAAAGAAGGAAGAAGCCAACCCAATCCGAATGCCCGCCCACTGCCAATTCCAGGGAAACAGTTCAGGATTCTCATATGTATGTATATATACATATAAATATATATAGTTTGACGTTATCCAACACTAACAACGCCAACGCCACCGCCACCGCCACCGCCGCCGCCGCCGCTATTGAGAACAAATGGGAAACGCAAAAGGGGATAAACGAATGGTGGTATTTACGTGTTTGGGAAGAGGAAAGAAGGGACAGAAGATGTGGCAGGGCTCTGGCAGGCGACGTGATCGTATGCGAATGCGATTGTGCGGGTGTATTATGTATTTGGTGCATTTTAAATCGGATTACTTAAAGCAGCATCAACTATGTGCGGCTTTTGCTGTGTTGTTGCCACACGACGACAACGACGACGACGACGACGACGCATGAAGCTGTCAGGATTGCCATAAGAGCGAAAACATGGTCGTAGTTAGCTGGGATCCCCTCTCTATATATAAAGGAATAAGGTAAGAGCTAAAGTTTAATCTTGCTATGATCCCTGCCTCTCTCTTTCTTTCTCTCCACAGTTATCTACTTTTACAGTTGTTGCTTAACTACAAACTTGATTTATTTATTTTATTCCATTGAAATGGACCTTTTATTACTATAACTAATAAATAAAATGGGAGCAGTGCCATATTTTAATCTCACTTCTATGTGAGAACTCTAACAAAGAGTTCGATAAGTTCAGTTCTTAATTTTCATTGGCAACTTGAGTTTTAATCAAATTAAATCGAAGTGTACCCCCAT
The DNA here is from genome assembly GCA_024703675.1 of Drosophila nebulosa. NCBI lineage: Eukaryota > Metazoa > Arthropoda > Insecta > Diptera > Drosophilidae > Drosophila > Drosophila nebulosa. The sequence continues at coordinate 17,002,830 of JANFPS010000003.1, forward strand.
ATTGATTAGTTGGCTTTAAGCTAGCTTCGTTTACGTCTCTGAAGAACCAATGACAAAGACGAAAGAGATGACTCTTAAGCCCTGCGTGCGTGTATGTGTGTGTGTGTGTGTGTGTGTATGTGTCACTTTAGTGTTCTCATTGTTCCCCATCATCGAGACATTGTCATCGTGTTGTCTCTCCCTCGTCGTCTGGGTGTGTGTGTGTGTGTGTGCCTATAAATCGTTTATTATTATTTACAGTTTTTGGTTCTTTGGTTCTTTGGCAAATATTTTCAAATCACATACTGCAACACATCGATAGACACGTGGCATTGCAGTGTCCTTTCCTCTAGCCTCACTTACCACCCCCTCCTCACTCATCCCCCCCTTACGTTGCCAAGCAATTCCATCAACATTGATGTTGGCAAATGTGTTGGCAATGTGTTGGCATTTGATGGCGTATGGGCGAGAGACGACAAGACGGAATTAGATGCCAATTTATTGACTTGACTCGGTTAAAAAACAGACACACACACACACACTTGCATACACACACACACTTACATACACATTTTTGCCGACTGTCTGTCAATCGTTTAGTTTATCAATCAATCAATCAACCAAGTTGTAACTTGAACTTTCAATTGCTGCCATTGCTGAACAAGAAACATACGAAAAGAAAAAAAAATAAAAAACTTAAAATTTCATTTAAATTTTAAAGTTTCTTTGAAGTGGAAAATATATTGATTTGGTTTGTCTAAAAAGGGTTTTCATTGGCTTAGTTTGACCTGTGGTCTTGAAATTTTTTCTTTCATTTAAAGACAATTGAGTTATTTCAGCATAATTGATTCACTTTCAATTGCAGGTAAAAATCTTAATAAATTTTCTTAGATTAAAAACACAGGCCAATCAATCAGATTCAGATTCAGATTCAATTTGCATTAGTTATTCACACTCATTCAATGATGCCAATAAATTCAATTGACTAGCTCAGCAAATGTATTGCAGTCCCCGTTCGACAGACAACCATTTAATCAGTCAGTCAATCACATTCATTTGGCATTTTGTGCATCAACATTTAGCCAGAAATGATCAATATGAAGGCAAGGCATAAATTTAATGGATATCGACTGCAAAATATCCTATATATATTTTACATAAAACTAAATTTTGTTAACTAAACATAATGTGGCCATAATGTAGTTAAAATTTAAATAAAAGATATGACTAAAATGCGCTTGGTAATCTTCTTTGGGTCTGCCTATTGCCTGTTGATTCTTATATGCCATTTTATGTTTTTGTCTACGAGGTATTAAAAATCAACTTTGGCATGCATTTAATTGTGCAATGTCTTAGTTTTAAGTGTGTATCTTACAATTGGCTTAGTGTATTGCTTAAAATGTATGAGAAACATCTAGACACACACACACACACACACACGCACAGAGACAGAAATAAACAAAATGCGATTTATGATTATTGTTCTTTGTGCATTCCCAGTTAGTTTTATCGATTGATATTTTTGTACTAATCGAAATGAATTATGAGTAATTAGAGCGAGAGAAAAAGGGCTGAGAAAGGGGCATAAATGGGGGTCGCTTCAGGCGACCATCAATCTTTATCGGGTAAAATGCAAAACGCACAACGCAGTAAACGGCAAACGGCAAACTGCAACGGAAATAGAAGTGCGGCATAAGTGCACTTCCGGTGTCGGTGGCGGTTCTTGTTGTTGCATAAATTTTGCATATGTACATATGTATGTATGTATTTATGTCTGTTTGCTGTCTCTGTCTCGGTGGCTGTCCCTGTCCCTTGTCCCCTGTCCCCTGTTCCCTGTCCATGTGGTATATATGTATGTATGTATGTATGTACATACATATCTCTGTGTGACTAACACTAACGAGATTTGCACATTGTTGCTGTAAAATGAAAAATTGAGAGTGGCAAATGGAGCGAACACATACAGTTTGCTATGTTTTGCTCTGTTATTATTCCCCCCCAGCTACCATCATCGTCTCCCTTCAACTCGAACATCTCCTGGTATCCCTGCATCTCTGTTAAATCCAAAATCCCCACAAAATGCAAAGCATTTGCCATTTTTCACTTTTCGTATTTGTATCTTTTTCCACACTTTCTGCAATATTCGAGTGTCTCCTGTCCAAATGATGCAACAGTTGTTGGCAAATCATATAAAGATCTTTCATTTCATTTTTAGTCTTTAGTTGTGGTTTTTTTCTAGTCAGTTTCTCAATGTTATTATGTTACTAAAGTCTTTTACATTTAGACTTATTACTAAAATAAATTTACTTGCTCTTAGAGGAGAGAAAAAAAAAACTACAAGAATCTTAAATTTGACAGTTTCAAATATGACATTAGATCGGCTCAGATTAAGATTGTTGAGATTATAGTGGCAAATAATTAATGTTCGTTAAGATCGGAGGCACCTCAAAAGATTGCGATTAATATTAAGTCAGATTAATCGTTTTTACCTTTATTAGCAATATTTATTATATCTAATTGTCTAGAAAATCTTTCGCCTAAAGTACATACATATTTGCCATTTCATTTCTTCTTAAGTAATAAGCTCTGTCTTCTTACAAACCGTTTTTAGGATTTCCGTTTACCTGGCAAATTTCTCTGCCGCTGCCACCTCAAAATGAGTCGGACTAGCCGACAGACTGGACAGACTAACTAGCTGCTGACTGGATTGACTAGCTGACTGGACTGACTGGCATGGCCAAGTGCCTAGTTGGCTTGGCTGCTGCGATTAATTTCCGGTTGGATTTTCGCCCAAAGCGAGAGACAGATAGACAGACAGAGAGAAGAGAGAAGAAGAGAGCTTCATGGCGATAAAACTGTACCCGTTTGGCTCATCAATATCTGGTTACGACTGATTGCAGCACCATTCAGCGAACGACCCTTTCGTCAAACCACATGCCATTCCACCAACCTACCATGCCACCGTGCCACCATGCCACCGTGCCACATTTCACGTTGACTCACACCGAATGATTTTGTGCAAAAATGTCGCAAGCAAAATGGCATTCAAACTGTGTTTGCCATTTCCACAATTTCCCCCATTTATTATTATTTTTCTCTTTATTTTTGTTTTTTTTTTTTGGTTTTTGTTTTTGTCGTTCGCTTTTTTGGCCCCCGTGTGGCGATTGGGAATTTGGGTCAATGGTGTTTGGTCGCGAATTGTTTTTTATCATTTTTCTTCCTTGTTTTTTTCACGCAAACAATATTGCACAAATATAAAGTATGTATACATATATTGAAAATATTGTATCTATACCTATAAATAAATATAAATCAATAGAAAAAATAAGACCGACATGGACAAGTGAGAAATTGAATATGCAATGAGAACAAATTCACTCTCTCAATGAGTAACTTCTGCCTATATATAGTCAGATGCAAGTGACAGAAAGATTGTCAGGATTATCAAAAGGACGAAAGGAGAACTTTGTACAAAGATCGGGTTCTGTCTCTCTCGCTGAACGAGACAGGAGTCTATCCCCTAGACTAGGGTATTTTATGTAAATAAATATTTTCACATTTCCGTAATTTTATCTATTTTATTTGTCTACCATTGATAGCCCTCTTCATGCTGAATAAGCCATGCGAATCTGTTCCATTAGGCCAAAATACAAATTGTTTGTAATCATAATCGGTTTTTGGTATTTGCTTTGTCAGCAGATGGATAAAAACGGTTACAATACGCTAATTAGGGCTAGTCCCACGGAAAATGTTTTCAAAATGGGATTTACGATAAAAAGCTTTTGCAAATTAATTATTACATTTATTCAGTAATTTTTGGTATACGCTAGATAAAGGTCCAATGTGAAATGCAATTCGAAAATTAAAGAAATTATCTTAAAATTTGAAACCAGCATATTTATTAGCTCCTTATTAAGAGGGCTGATGGGCAGATTTCTATAGAAGCTTAGACGTAAAGCTAGAACTGTGTCAACGGTGATCAAGAGATGATTAAGCCATAATGAAATTCGATTTCTAAATACCATAAATGAACCTATGACTATATTTTTTAAAGGCTTTCGAACTAACACATTTCAAGCTTTTAAGACGTCATTTGCTTTTCTACGATGAGAAATACAATTTTTTTTTTCGTTTCGTTTGCTAAGCATTTCTCCGGCATTTTTATGATGCATCAAAATCGCATAACTTGAAGTTATTTATTGTATATTTATAAAGGATATAAATTGACGACGGGAGGGGGCGTCAGATGCGCGGGGTGCGCGGCATAGTGAGGAAAATTGAAGTGCTGCCTGGCTGAGAGAGAGAGAGAGAGAGAGGGGAAGGGAGAGGGTGATGAGATGGGGGGCGGCTGGGGGAATGAACATTTCAGTCGGACAATGAGGAGCAAATCAAAAACAGACCTGGCAAAAACCTCGCCCTCGCATCGCATCATATCGCATCACATATAAGCGCACATTCACACAGACACCCACACCCACACACATACACATACACTTCTCAATGTTTATGCTTCAATACTGAAAACTTACGATAATGTGACTCGGGTTTCGCTTTGGCTAGTTTGTGGCTTTCAAGTGGGGCAGACAGCCGGCGACTCGACTATGTGTGTGTATGTGTGTGTGTGTGTGTATGTGTGTGTGTCTCAGGTTGCCGTTTCAGCTTTAGCTCGTTATTTTTGCAGATTTGTGGCACACACATACACACACAGATACATACATACATACATACATTTGCAATATGAATACATACACACTTTCATCTGGCTGTGCTTTTGACAAATAAGCAATTTATAAATCAATATACCCTTTACAAAACGGGTAACATCAACATTGGTCAGCCATTTGATGTTTTTTTTCAATTTGATTTAGCCATACAAAAGAATAATTTCCTATAATCTTTAATAAATTGAGCGAAAATAAGCTGAGTACAACAGAAATAGAAACATTTTCGATCTGGCTCATTATTTTTGACTTCAAATTTGAACATCTTTCAAAATTTGAAGCTATAAATGCAGTATTGGAATACAATAAACTAAACTCTATTAACAAAAATGATCCGAAAATTATTGTTACAAAAAATCTCGAACAAACTATCCATTAATATTCGCACACAGCAATCATCCAATAACTTAAATAATGTTAAGCATTTTTTGCATATAAAAAACTAAATTATAAAAAATGATGTGGCCCACAAGGCAACCATTTTGGGCTTAGAGTTTTGCAATTGAAAACCAAAAGAATTTGGAAAACCAAATAACAATGTTTTCCCATAATGATATTGATCCCAAAAGAAGTTTTCGATAAGCCCATTTTCAGAGATTTATTTCTTATATATATATATATATGCATTTCTGATTTCAGTTATCTAAACTCAAAAGCTATGCACTTCCTAGCCGCACTTTCCCGCCCACTGCCTAGTGCCACACCCACTCTACTCCTTTTAAACCCAAAAAACAGAAGCAGTTGCTGTTCGGTCCACAAAACTTGCGGGGCACTTTGACATTTTGGCGCATGTTGAATCAAGTGAAAACCCAATTACATGTCCCGTACCACCTATGTATGTACATATACATATATATATGTGTCTGTGAGTGTGTGTGTGTGTGTATATAATACATATCTAAACCGCTTGGCTGCCGACAAAACGAAACGTGCAGACAACTTAGCATTTTGGCCAACTGTTCCGCCAACAAGTTTACCACTTCAATGCCCAACCACCAGCTCCACCCTCCACACCAGGTGTGTATGTGTGTTAGCATTTGCATCTGTGGCCAGGTAAGAGGAGGTTGGGGAAGGGGAATATTTTCCTGCGTTTGATGTGCACGCAAAATTATTGCTGCAATGAAACTTAAGCAGCTTAAACTTGTTGAACTAGAGTTTCCCCTGAAGTTGAGAGTGGAGTAAGTTGAATAGATAAAGACATCGCATCGAGTGTCTAACGTGATTTGGAATATGATGAGCCCAGTGAACATTGAACATTGAGCATGAAGAATTGAGTATAGAATATCTTTGGTAAGTCTTGAATAGGGGACAGGCAGGCAGGTTGGCAAGTGGCTAACCAACTAACTAAGTTTCAAAGTTAAATTGAGGCCACAAGATTCATCTGTTCATTCGAAAGACCAACCGATTGGAATTGATCAAAATTAAATGGGTTTGCTAAGAAAAGAGCCTTCGTCTTGAGAAACAACTATGATCTGCAATTATCCAATTATAATTACTTTATTCGTTATGCGAATTGTGACCAGACTGAAAGAGGTCAACCAAACACCGTTTGCCGTTGAATATTACAGAATGTGTCTAAATCATGACAGAGTAACATGTTTATGGAATGTTTATCCCAGACACACACGCAAACACACACACACACACACACACAGAATTGAACTGAAAATTGAATAATACATTTAATCAGTAATCAACTTAACCCTCTGTTGCCCCATTCAGGCAAAAACCACTGCTGCTAATTAGCGAAAAATAAGGCAAAATTTGAAATTAAATGGCAGGCAACAAATCGTTTCTCTCTGTCTCTTTCGGCTTTCCTCTTTGTTTCTCTCTATCTCTTGTTAACTAGAACAATTTGATTGATGTCCTTGTTGTTATGTTTATTTTAAGTGTTTTGTTTTGTGTGTGTGTGCGTGTGTGTGTGTGTGTGCGTGTCATGTCATCCACAGGCTGACCAAAGAGCCAAAGCCAAAGCCAAACGAGCTACAGAGATTCCGTTCCGTTGCGTTGCGTTGCGTTGATGCACGACACTTTCATTGACCAATGCGGCAGACCGCGGCTGAGTTGGAGCAACAGCAGATGTTTAGCTTGTTTAGCGGTTGTTGTTGATATGGCCGGAGGAGGCTCGAGGAGAAGTAAGAGCAGGAGCCAGCTCAATTTAAACCGTTCTTTGATCATTTGTGTTCGTGCGTGCGTATGTGTCCCCCTTTTTGATTCACTCATTTCACTCATTCATTCACCATCCATCCAACCATCCATATTCCATACTCATAATCCTATATTGAATTCGTAATATGTATATATTTTGCCCATTTGGCGGCACACATGATTACACCGCTTCTGTCACTGCCATCACATGCTTCTCCCTTCCCTTTCCTTTCTTCTCCTATACAAACATACAAAATAATGCCATATCGAATTCAACTTAATCGAGACGCGGTAGTCAAATGCCTTTACACTAGATTACTCCCCAAACGCAATACCATCTCATTCTCCCACCTAACCACCTAACCGGCTAACCACCTAGCCACCTAGCCACCCACCCATTACCATGTTCATTCGTTTGACTGGGAGGCAAAACGGGTTCTCGGTTACAGTTTTGTCATATCAATTTCGCATATTTTATAGCAAGAACAAACAAAAGAAACAAAGGAGCACAAAACAAAAAAAAAAACCCAAACAAGAAAAGACGGCTTCAAGCTATGGAAATTGACGGCAATTGGAATTGCCCACCCACTACATCCCACCTTGTTTACAAATCGAATTCTAGCGAATAGGTTTTCAGTGAAATGATAGAAAAACACAAGTATTTAGGTAGGTAGTTCGATTCAAGCTCTTATATACCTATATACTCTCTCCAATTATACTCTTCCCAATGAGAAATCTAAGTTCTCCGTTTATGAATTTCAATACCCTCTCTCTTCGACTCGTTTCGACGATCAAAGTAAAGAATAAAGATGAAGTCAGGCAAATGCAAAATAATGAGAAAGCCAAAGCAGGCTTTTCGTTTACAATTTATAATAATTTTCCAAAAAAAAAAAAAAAAAAATTTCTTTTGTCTTTACGTTTCTTCTCTCCGTTCTTTTTTTTCTTTCCTTTTTTTGGAGAATGTCCTCCCACGACAGGGTCGGCAAAGAAATACCGCCACGACACTATCAGTTGTCCAGCTCGGAGCAATGGCTGTGGCATCGGATTAATAGCCAGGATACCATGATTCATCTGGCCTTGAAATACAACATAAGTATTGGCCAGATCTGTCGAGCCAATCGTATGCATTGGCAGGATGTCTTGCAGTCGCGTAGCCACATTTGGTTACCGATTCGTGTGGTTCCATTACCGAAAATCAAACATTTCACCATTGGCACTCAGACGACAGGCGACAGTCTTGTGACTGTGGCGTTGCCCAATTATCAAAAGTTAGCGTTGCCACCGCATTTCTATCGCGAGAGCATTCCCAATCCTGATTATTATGCCGACGAGGGTGATCCTTTGCTAATCACCAGCAAAATGATGTGGACTGGTAAATGGTAAATGGTGACTGCCATCTGACTGAATGTGTCCTTAGGGGGAAACTTGAAATTCTTGATTTTTATTTGAAATATTTTCAGTTTCACAAAATTTTCAATATTTTATTGTTCTAACACTTGAAAGAATTTTTTTTTTTTTTTAAGTCATTAAAGAGAAATCTAATCACTAAGTGAGCAAATTATCCAACGAATCAATGGTTATATTAAGCAAAGTGGAAACGGTTTTTCTCATAATAACGGTAAGGTTGGCGGTTATGCAAAATTTTCAGATACTTTCCAGGCACTTGAAAAGAAATCTAAGCTCGTTAAAATAAGTGAGCCCAAAAAAAGACAATTCGCCCTTTTCTTATTTAACAAATGGATGGCACTTTTGTTGTGCATCCGACGCGGAACGCAACGGAAACAAAATGGAGAAATGAATAGAGGGCAAACCCAAAGACTCGAGCATTGTCGAGCATCGTCTCTCCGTGCAACCTTTGCGCTGATTAGAAACACTGGCAGCAGCTGTTGTCATCTGGCGTTGCACAAAATTGGCTCTTAATTGTGGCAGAAGTGAATTTGCCACAAACAGGATGCAATTAAGACATTCTAATTTCACTACACTCCAATCCAGAACAAGAAGAAGAAGAAGAAGGGCAACTCTGGCAAGGCAATGACCCTTGAACTCCCCACCCAGATCCACTCAACACATTTGGAATTGGAATATTAACTAATCGGCGGCGGCGGCGGCGGCGGCGGTGTGGGATGAAGCTATCGTGCCAAAAAAAAAAGAAGGTATGAAAAAGGACAATGGCGATGCCAGGAATATGCATGCGTACGTGCTCGTGTGATAAATTCACATTTTCCGGCTGACAAGCAGGAGCAGGGGCAGGAGCACACCATCATTGATAGACTTTGAACGTGTGTGCGGAGGGCCAGCAGCCAGCAGCAGGTGAAATGGCAGCCGTGAAACGTAGCGGAACGCCGGTGTCAAAAAGGAAGTGCCAACAAAAAAAACAGTGAGAGAAAAAAAAACGTCCAACACACATAAGTCTTAGGGACCGACTTAGATATCACCTGGAAAACAAATGGCTAAATTCAATTGGACAATCCTGGACAACATGGGCCTAGTTAAAGTGCCAACAACAACATCATCTTACGCTCCAATTTAATTGGTTTCTCTTCTTTTAGAAAACAAAGTTTACCTTATTCGACCCTATATTATGGGTAAGGGGTATGAAACGAAAAAAAAAAAAAAAATTGTATATACATAGAGAATGCCAAAGACGTCGTCTGTGACGCGACGACGACGACCATGGTCCACATTTTGTGCCTTTTTGACAGACACAACTTTGAAATTGCTCTGATTATGCGGAGAATGGAAACGCACGTTGGCCGGATGCGGGCCAAGAGACGAAAGGGAGAGACTGACTGAGAGAAAGCTCAGAATCTGAGACGACTGAGGCGACTCAATGGCATGTTGACAATGATAACGAAGTTGGCCATGGCTTTCGTTTTGCACCGGATAGTTGAGCGAGCGAGCGGTGCACAGGGCCGAAAAAAACAAAGCGCAGAGCGCAAAATATCAAATGTCGCATGCCGACATTAATATTTCATGAGAAATCATAGTTTGGTGATGCGTATAATTCAAAGGAATTGCAATCTGAATTAATTTTGAATCCTCCTTGGCCGGCCCTCGGCATCGGCCTGGGATTCGGGGTCTTGGATTTTTGACACTCAGGTAAAGGAATTTGGAATTTTATTGATTTATCAATAGAATTTACATGGCTACCGTTATGATTATTGATTGCTATTGGTTATGGATATGGCTATTGCTTATATTGGGCATGGTTTTCGGTTTTCATATCTTTTCTTGCATCGATTGAACACAAAATGCATAGTGAAACGTGACAGGAGTGAAAAGGCAGAGGATGGGGCGAGGGCGGGGGCGGGAACTGCCAAAGTTTTTTCAGAGGGAACGATGGGATGAGGAGGCGGACAAACGAAACTCATTTATTTGTTTTCCGGCATGACAGTTGAACCATGTAATTATACACAGACAGCTCCCGCTTTTGGCTTTGCCACCTCCCTTTGCCCTTGCCTATGCCTTTCGCCTTCGCCTTTTGCCTAGGAGACTTATGAATTATGACAGTTTTGCACACCACGCACAACTTTTGGCTCGGGCTTTCAAATAGAAATTATTAGAAAGTTTTTGAACGAAAGCGAAACGTGGGCAGGAGCAAAGGAATGAGTGAAGGGAAAACGCCAGCTTTGTTGGAGCTGCATCACATGAGATTAGTTTCATTTGTTTTGGGGGTAAAGTGAGACACAGAAAGAGATGGCGACGATAAGAGAGGGTGAAGGAGATCCATAGAGGAATTTTGCCATTCATATTGAAGATTTGAAGGTTTTTTTTTTTTTTATTAGATATCACATATCACAGATTACTTTTCTCTCTACATAAGAAAATGGGGAAAAACTAAAACTTTGGCAAAACACTTGCAGAAAATCATTTTTCATTTATTAAGATTTCTGATTAGCATTAACAGACGTTAGTTTATCCAGTTTGATTCGCTTTTCTGTATAAGATTGATGATTTTCATTAAATTGGCTAGTCTATTAAAGTCCGGCTAGGAAAACGGAAACCCCCAAAGAAACTGGATGCTGTTAAAAGCAAAGAAGTGTCATTTCAGTTGTTGAGGTTCTTTGTTTTTTTTTTTTTTTTTTGTTGTATTTTGTCTTTTAAATGCCTCTGCGTTTGTAATTGTCCATTACTCATTGCATACTTTGTGGAATTGTAGCGTGAAATGAATACAATCCACAATCATTATGGAGAAAATCTTCACCAACATTGTCATCATCATCATCATCATCAACATCATCATCGTCTGTCTCTGGCTCTAGCCAAATGGGTTATTATTGAATTAAGAAGAGTATAAGCATTAACAGGGCAGGCTTGACCAAAGTGGCCAGCATCTTTGCATCATCATCAAGGTAATAATCATTATTACAGAACAGTCGTCGCCAGTCTTCGTCATTATCATTCATACAATGTGGCAAGCATTTATAGCTTTCCTTCTCTCTGTCTCTCACTTTTTCTCTCTCTCTCTCTCTCTTTCTTTCTTTCCCTGTCTCTTTCTTTATTCATTTCACTCATTTAAACATTCGCGTACCTCGTTTCAGTTTCAATTTGTCTTGGCAACATTTTCACAAATGTCTTTTTAATTGATTCGCGACGACGCAGAAACAGAGATCTACCTATGGAAGGCCGCTTCTCGTTTAACGAGAACGCCAAAGGCCCCCCTTTTCTCTGCATTTATCTTACTCTCTCTCTCTTTCTCGCTATGTCTCTCGTTTTCTCTCACTCTTTCTTCGTGTGTAATTATAAATTGAATTAAAAGGCGAGCCATTTCGTCTTTTGCTGCTGTTGCTGCTTGGTCTTAATTAAAATTTCATTATGTTCCTCATATATATTACCTCTGTGTCGGAGAGAGATAGCCAGAAAGCGAACGAAAGGGTTGGAGAGTGGGTTCAAATAGGGATGGTGTGTAAGGGGTTGTGTCGTAGAATGGGGCGACGGCGGGTGTTGGGTATGTTTAAAATGCAGCAAAAATATTTGACAAGCAGCTTTACGAGCAAGCCATAAAAATACTTTACCCAGTTGACTCTTCATCTTGTTCTATCTACGCTTCTCCTCTCTGTCTCTGTCTCTCTCTCTCTTTCTCCCTTGCTTCGTTCCCGTTCCCGTCCTTCAGCCATCATCTACTTCTGCTTCCGTTCGTCTATTAACTTGAAGCACAAAACTAATGCATGCATAGAGAGTGCATACTTACAGCAAAAGAGAGGAAGTGAGAGAGAGAGAGAGAGAGGGGGAATAAAGAGAGTGTGGAGGCGGAGCAAATATATGCAAATTTTTAAAAACAAAAAAAAAAAAACATAAAAATACTAAATGCATCACAAACAAAACAAAGCCAGCGCAAGAAACAAAAGAAAAGAAAAATAAAAAACCAAAAACCAAACAAAAAGCAAAAAAAAAAAAAAACCCGAAACAGGAAAAAATGCAACTTGTCGACATGAATTGTTGTTCTTGTTGTTGTCATTTTGTCTGGCAATTGTTGTTGCTGCTGCTGTAGTTTATCGTTGTTGTTGTTGTTTTTGCAATGGCAGTGGCCTTAGTAACAAAAGCATAGCACAGTTTTTAGCGCAAATCAAAATGATTGATGATGATGGCCGCTCTAGATCCTTTCGTTTCTCTCATGGTCTTTCTCTCTCTTTCTCTCTCTCTCTCCCCCTTCCTGCTGAGTGTCGCATTTGTGTCTGTGTCATGCAACAACAACAACACGAACAACAAACACTTGACAGTTATGGCTGCTGATATGCAGCAAATAAACTAAATAAATCCCATTTTATGTAATGTCATTTTTGTACCACTTTATACCCCTTAGGGTCCCCACTTACCCCTTCCCATCGCCTACGCCTTCGCTCAACTTGCTGGCAAAGCAATATTTTGCATACATAAATGTAATAATAAAAATTTCATGTCATTCTTTTCATTCAATTTTCCAAATTGAGACTGCAACCAAAAACAGATGTGAGAGGGAGAGAGACTCGCTCTGCCGTTGAAGTTTCGTAGTTGGAGGTTCATTCACACACACACACACACGCACACAAACACGAACTCAAACAAATTAGCCAAATCGCCAAAGTTGAGGTCAGTATTGAAGTATATTTGCCCGTTCCTAACGCCGCCCAAACCCTAACCCTAACCCTAACCCTAACCCTAACCCTTTGCCCTTTTGCTATTGTTGTTGCTTCACCAATTGTCGAATTGTGTTTTGTCGTCCCTCCCCCCGTGTGTGTGTGCCACTCGATTACCTCATTAGATGGCGCAGAGTGCTTACATTGTGGCCCAAAAGGTAAGCAATCGACATTAAGCAGATTGCCATTGTGGCGACGGCGGCGAAACAAATCAAACTCCTGCACTTAAATTCTTCCTTTGTAGAATATTATTTGCATGATTACATTTTATGGCTACTTTAAAAAACATTTTGAAATTTTGGCAATAATCAAAGTGCAAATCGAATGTCGATAATACTAAAAGTTATTCTTCGAATAAAACTTATCGAGTCGATCACCAATTTGGACACGTGTTTTTCAGTTTGCATTGATAGAAATCGAATCTTGTAGCTTCTGGAATGAACGGGAAACCTGGCTTGGCCTCTGATGCGTGGTGTGTTGATTACTTGCTTTATAAGACGAATTTTTCCTCGCTCTCATCATCTTCAGTGTCGATTTCAATGACATCAAGCTGTTCAATTTCTAGACCTTCGTTTGCAAACGACGTCATCGACAATGGAGTTGTTGTGAATATGTACTCCTCAACAATATCATCATCATCATCATCATAATCATAACCATCATCATAATCATAATCATAACCATCATCAGAGTCTGAAGCTTCATCGAGTCCCAAAGCAATCTTCAAATGCCTGATCGGGATATAATATTTATCACCGACTCTTTCCACGATACCACTTTGGACCCCCTCCTCCAAAGCGGATTGGAAAAATTCTTTTGCCTCTTGCTCGGTCAGGATATGCGGCTCATCTAAACCGAACATAAGCAATAACTCTTCCCGGGTTAGCGGTTGATTATCCAAAACATCGGCATTATTCGCGTCTGCTTCCAGATTTTCATTAATGTCTCCAGGCATTTTGTTGTACAAAAATTCTAATACGGAAAAAATTTCTTAAAGGATATTCTCAAAAAGTGTTTTTTTTTTATACTTAATTTAGCAGACTTAAAGTTACTTGAAAAAAAAAGTTTAAGTGTTTTGCCAAAGAATTGTTAAAAAGAAAATAAATAAATTTAGTTTTGTTTTGTTTTATTTTGTTTTATGTTTGTTGCTTGTAGCTGACCCGTTTGAAACTGATTGTAGTTGGGTCCGGTAGGAAAGGGGTCGTCGAAAAGCTATAAAAAACAATATTTCCAGCCTACTGCGATGGTTTGGATCAGCCTACTTGGATAGTTAGCAATTGTAGAAACTCTTATTTTCAGTCTACTTAAATTGCTTAGAATGGTATCTGTGTAAATTGTTTAGTAGGCCATTAAATGTGATTAGCTTTTTCATATTTAAAGTATTTCTGAAGCTTATTTTTAAAATGATTTTCTTCATTTTGTTTGTCAATTGAGGCGGTCATCTGCTATTGATAGCTGTCAAGTAAATGATTGGTTCCAAATTTGTCACTCGCTCCCAGAAAGAATTCCCATCCCTTGCCTATCCTCTCTATTGTGCTCACCATTTCGTTTTGTAAATTAAATGAATTGAAATAATGTTTTGATAACTTCTTTAGAAATATGTAAGATGGGGAATCCATAGAATTAAAGTGAAACTGCTTCAAGTTATTGAAAATCTGTTATTTCAAATTATTATTGAGGAGTTGCGTTGCCCTCTTACATTCTAACGAAATTCAAGTGTGAACAAGACTTAAATTATATGCAAGTACATGTATCGAGCTGTTAGATAACTATATTATATACACTACTTACTATATATACATATATATGTATGTATGTATAGATAGATAGGAGCACAAGTATGTATGTATGTACATGGCAGGCAACGCCTTGGTGTGTGTAGAACAAGCCTGCAAATTCCTTTGGGGGCTTTGGCAGAGAGTGCAATGTCTGTCAACACTAATTGTTGGCTGCTGTCGTTGCTGTCTCCTTGCTACAATAATGTCATGTGTTCTCGTGGATGTATCATCCGGTGTATTTCTGCGTGTATGTGTGTGTGTGTGTGTGTGGGGGGGGGGGGTGTGGAAGAGGGTGTAAATCCTGCTTATACAACTACACGCACAAACAGAGAAAGACTAGTATAGAGAGGTGCAGAGAGAGAGATATATAGAGAGTCCTTTCTTCCTTCCTTCCTATCTTCCTTCCCTTGCCTATTTACTTTCATTTCCAAGTTGAATTTTGGTGGCGAGAATAACACAAATACCAAGAGCACTAGAAGATTGTGTACTACATAATACTAATACTAATACTTATACTAATACAACAAGACCCCAACCCAAAAACGACCGACAGGGGGCAATGTGTATAATTAAATTGGGTCAAACCAGTTAACTCACTTGTCTGTGGATTTTGTTTGCATTTGACTTAATCTCGGTCTCAAGGCTGTAAAGACATGTCCATGTCCATGTCTAAGGCTCGGTGCTCGGTGTTCGGAGCTCGGGGCTCAAGCCTGGCCATGGCATTTCACTCAGCCATTTCACATTTTATCTCACCTGGAATATTTTCGGCCTCTTACGCCAGTTAAACCAGTGACTCATGTGGATATAACAAATTGCCTTTTACCTCGACAAAAATCAAATTGCTTAACTTACATACACACACACACACACACAGGTGCATACATATACATACATATATTTTGTCCATGTTGGGTTTATTAAAAGTTTCTTCAAAAGCAAAACCTTAAGAAGTGCCAACTATCTCAACTGTCTTTTTGTTGGGGGAGAGGGGAAGGGCGAGCCTGGAACTGGTTAGAAAGCGGCAAAGTTTTGACCTGTTGCCACAAACACACGCACACTCACTCACACACACACACACACACAAATCTAAAGCACATATGTATGTGTAAAAGTATCTGACAATTTATTGTTTCTTGCACTTTGGCACTGGGCACTTGTATCAACTTGCCATTGCGCTTCTTAGTTAAATTGTGTAATTAATTGGGCACCAAAAAATATAAGTTTTACTAATTGGTTTCTGTTATACATAAACAGATCATTCAGTTACGATTGCATTTAAGTATGATAACTAAAATTAAATAGAAATGCTATCAAAGAAAATTCGGATTTTGAAAGTATTATAAGAGTTGCAGAGTTGCTACTGACTATTTTGCTTATTGAACATGCTTCTGTCAATAAAGTACAGTAAAATAAATAATAAAAAATAAATAAATAAATAATAAATAAAATAAAATATAACCCTTAAATTTTTATTAAAATTGATTTAAAGTTTAAGCTGCTGGGTGGGTTATAAATATGATTAGCACTGTACATTAATCAATAAATGGCTCCATAAATAACAATAAAATCGATTCTTTGCAGAAGCCAATTATCTAAAATCACTTTTTGCTTTAATTCGAGATGCTTGATCGCCATGCCATTTTGATAGCTTCGACTTACTTTGAGTCGAATATCCATTATCAATGTTGAGTTCGTGATGTTTGATTAAAGTATTTGCCATTTGCCTAAGTTAGAATTTTATACCATTTTTTTTTTGTTTTGGTTTTTTTTTTTACTTTTTTGGGCTTCCAATTAAGCTTGAAAAAGTCTTCTTGACCGGCAAGACAGGCTAAATTTAATCTTTTCGGTTTTCTCTTGACGTTTTTGCATTTTCTTTACTTTGCCTTGCGATGAGACAAAAACAGATTTGTCCATAATCACAACACACACACACACACACACATACATACATACATATTACACTTAAAAGGACTTACGCATTGCACAAAGATACACATATACATACATTTATGTAGGACATGGCATGTCGATTTAATTTTGCCACAGAACTAAGCCACATAACATTTTTGGTTACAGTTTTTCATCATCATCATCATCATCATCATCATCATCATCATTGTGTTCATATTCAACTTGTGCTTTTCCCTTTTGCTCAGAGGCGGTGAAAAAATCGTTTTACTTTTTCATGCTCTTTCATAATTCATTGAGAATTAACACGAAGATAGGATAAAAAGCCAAAATATATCAGGTTGTTAAAGAAAGAAATGCCAACTAACATATTTCTGAAGCAGGCGGTTTTCTGGGTTCTTGAATTTGTTGTTAAATTTTGGTAAGTCTGATCCCCTTTTTTTAGGGATTTGTTGCCACTGGCTGGCTTCTACTTTTTGGTCATTGCCCAAGAACTTGAAAGCAAAACAAACTTGTTTTAATCCAATGAAAACAAGCAGCTCAGCTGCGATTGATAAGGGCGACTGACTGGTTACTAACTAGACAACTGTTGTGCCCTCTCTTTTGCCTCTTGCGCCTTCATTCACTCCTTTTTCATGGCTACCTTAAGTCCTGTCTGTCTGTCTGTCTGTCTGTCTCTCTTTCTAGATGGTGTATCTTTGCCTTGACATTTGGATTGCTATTGGTGGTTACTCTGTATATGTGTGTGTGTATGCGTTTGTATGTGTATGTGTGTGCGTGTGTTTGTGCTTCTGTGCGTTTGTTTGTGCGCCATAATCTTCTGGACTTTGGTTATGCATCCAAATGTCTGCTTATTGTAAAAGATTGTGGCATTGCCATTGCAATTTAGAGTTGAATTTTATGCATAATTCTCCCCCCCACACGACTGTTGCGGTTGATATAGACTTCAATTGAAAGCACTTCTAGAAATTCATAGAATGGAATGAAATCAGCATACTAATTTATGAACCATTCCCCGACAATACTTGTAATTTGTGGAATGAAAATCTCAATACTCGTAATTACAAATTGCACTGGACACACACACACACACAAATCTACGCCGTATCTCACTCTCCTCTGGCCCCCTGTTTCATCAACCCCGAAGCAAAGTGTGACGTCCGCATTAAATCCCCCACGAAATCCTTTTTAATTCCTTTGCTGCCTTTGATTTTTGCAATATCAATTAGCGTAAAACGCTCGACTCGACTCGCCACACCACGCCACCCCTCGCCTTGCCCCGCTTCGCCACTCGGCTAAACCATGCCAAATACAGTAAAAATTGCCCAAAGAGATGGGTTGGGGGCCAGGAGGCCTAGTTGTAAGGTTCCGCAAGGATTTACAGCTGCTGATTATTTCATTAGGCGAAAGTAAGTAAATTTAAGCGGCAAGCGGCACAAAATTTATGTTAATTTTTTTTTTTACTCTAGGCCATTTTGTTGGCAAGCAAATAGAATGTGAATGGGGTGAAGTGGATGCGGGTGTTTGTTTAAAGGGTGTGACTAGGGCTATGGGTAAGACAAAATTAGAAGAGGTTCAAAAGTAACTAAGCTGCAAAATTCGTAAATAGGTAAAGACAGCATGAGCGTAGTTAGAGTGCTGTTTATCCCCTTTTGGCTTCAAATGAAACAAATTCCAAATTCTTGGATAAATCCAACAGCCATTAGAGCCCACTTAACAAGCACATGATATTTAAATGTTCAATTCCAAAGATCAACAAGTAAATGAAATGCGTTGCCAAGGCAATTTGTTTATAATTATATACATACATACATTTCCATAAAAACGCATCTCCCATGGGACAGATCTAGTACCATGGTTGGATATTCCGTTTTGTTTTCATTAATTAATACTGATAAACGAGAGCGAAGAGACAAACAACAAAAAACAATTGCCGAGCATGGACTGAAAATGTGTGAAATGCAGATAACAGAAAGCAAATGATGTCCAAGCAGGTGCCGTCGCCGTCGTCGTCGTCGCTCAACCAACCATTCGATCCACTCTTTGGGAATAATGACGCAGAGAGAGTGAGAGTGAGAGTGAGAGGGTGAGGGAAAGAGAAACAATGGCACAGCATGGCACATGGGTAGAGGAATGACGCTAAGCCATCACGACAAAGCGACATCTGGCTAAAGGCAGAGCCTCTAATGATGCCGTCGTCAGTGGAACTCACTCAAAATCAATGTTCATGACTGCATTAGGTCGGGTTGAGGCTTGAGCTTGGGCTAATTATTCCCAAAGGAGTAATGAAGTCATCATCATCATCGAATGGTCGATCTTTGGTCGTTGGTCATTGGTCGTCGATTGTCGGTCAGTGGAATATATAAATATTTGGACAATTTCCACAAACACGATCATTTACAATTATGGAGTTCTTTGCAACGGGCGCATTCCAGCAGCTCTATAGCGAATTAGCTGAAGATAATTATTTGGATAGCTGTTATGGGGACGTGGATATCACTGTGCCCAGTTCGATCGATTACTATGACATCATCAATCTGGATAGCAATAATAATCATTATAACGCAAGCAACGCAAGCAATCAACAATACATAAACGAGAATATCCATCAGGAGGAGTATGGATTATATTTTGACTTTGATCGGGATCTAACTGGCTATAGCTGCGCATCCACAATTGAATCCACAACGCCATCGCCACCCGATCTTAGCGATTGGGAGCAGCGTTTGTTAGACAATTTTATCGAAATACCCGAATTAGTTGATTTTTTACCTGAACGAACTCCACTATGCACCGACATGTGTGATGACTTTCTGCAGGAGAGCAACAACAATCTACGTCTAGCCGCACCCACTGCATTGCTAACTACAACAGAGGCTGCCCTCCAACCACCACCACCACCACCATCATTAGCACAACCAGAACCATTAACATCAACATCAGTTCCAGCACCACCCAACACCATAAGCAACAAAGATGTCACCTGCTCAGAGTCAATTGGAATGCAGCTTGGCCTAAATGCTGCCGGCGAACGAGGCTATCTCTGCACATTTGGCAATTGTGAAAAACTGTACGCCAAGCCGGCACATCTCAAGGCCCATCTGAGACGACATTTGGGCGAGAAACCGTACGCCTGCAATTGGCCCGATTGCCATTGGCGTTTCTCTCGCTCTGATGAATTGGCACGTCATCGTCGCTCCCATTCGGGCGTCAAGCCATACAAATGTGATTATTGTGCCAAATGTTTTGCCCGCTCCGATCATCTAACCAAGCATCGCAAAGTCCATGAGCGTCGCCTCTTGGCGGCCAGTCGATCGGGCAAAATGCTACCAGACGATCTCTATGCTGTACGTCCGGGACGCAAGCGAAAGAATCAAATTTGATTAATAATAAAGTGAAGTGAAGAGTGATATTAAATGTTAAAATAAAAAATCCCAAATATTCATATCATTTCATTTAGAAAGTTGTCTGGGTTCTTCTAGTTTTTGCAAGTATGTAAATAAACTGACTTACTTTGACTAAAGTTCGTCTAAAGATCGTGAGAATTACAGACATAACGTACCTGAACCCATCTACACGTTTTTCACTCTCAATTCGTTAAAATAATAATGAAAAAAAAAAAAAAAAAACACCATGAATTAATCTCAGCTGCGGTTTTTAGTCGTTTATCCTGCTGTCGGTCTCTGACAGCTTGGGTAATTAAGTTCTCTCATATACCATAAACTTGGATGGTGCATGATGTGCCTACATACATATACATATACACTTGTATGTATGTTGTAATATTTGTATGTTTGTGTGTTTGTGGATACTACCTACGTACCGACATTCAACTGTATCTTTTATGCTCTGTCATATTGCATACTTTATGGCTTTCAACGCGAGTGCTTTTTGTACATTTGAAGGAAAATTTACAGCGCAACTTGCTTATTGTATAATGGCATTTACTTTATGCAAACTCTGAAGGAGTTGCTGAAGGAGCTGCCTTACCTCCTTTGGGTCCTCTCTTTGGCTAGGACCCCAATGCTCCCTCTCTCTCTCTCTCTCTCTCTCTCTCTCTCTCTCTTCCTTGTCGTCCGTTTCGTCTTTGTCGTTTCACAACAATAATTGCCCTGCCCATAACACAAATGGGCGGCCCACGTTCCCCTACCCTTTGCATAGCCTCCTCAACCTCAATGCGTTGTCCTCTCACTTACTCATTAGAGTGAACTTGGCAAAAACTGCAGACAGAGATTGCTGGCACTCTGGTACAAAGAATTATGTGGAAAACTAACTTAAGTCACCATTTCAGAGGAAGAGGAAGTCTAAAATTCTATTGATCTGGCGAGTTACTCTAAGAAATTTGAAAATAAATAAATTTTTAAATCGATCTTAATCGATCGAATGCTTAATTCGGTTGATTTTTCTTGAGTGTGACCCACTGTAAGACAAACGACAACGACAACGACAACGACGACAACATTGGCAACGATGCTGGTTGCTGTTGGTGCTGGTGCTGCTTATTCGAAAGTAATTAGCATAAAAATAAATACCACTCATTAAGTCATGTTGTTTTTATCTATTTACTATTTGATATTGCTATCGCTGTCTCTGTTTCTGCCTCTGTCTCTGTCGTTGTCTGTGTCGTCATCGTCCTTGGCGTTGTCTTTGCAAATGTAATGCGTTCGCTTTCATGTTTAAAATGCAAATCTTATCCAGTATTTGTTTTTTTTTTTAAGATTTAATGGCTATTTACGACCGACTTAAAAACGTTCCGAATCATTTCATGGAATGTTTCAATATTTTAAAAATGAAATAATACAAGGCCGAGTCAATATTTTTAAAAAGCCCGAGACTTGTGGTGGATCTTGAAACAATCAAAGAATTCGTCGCGGCATTTATTTTAGCCTCAGCTAACCTGAGCATCTATTGAATTAATTGGTTTATTTGGCTCATGAACCAGCATTATCACTAGTCAACTGACAAATATCATCTGGAATAAGAGACATATTTGGTTTAATCTATTGACTTTCATAGAATTCGGATTGCCTTAATGGCATTGGCAATTGCAATTTTTAATTAACTAAAAGGTGCATAACTTTTTTTCTTCCTTTTATATTTTTGTTGGCCTGAACAAAAGATGTAGCATGGTATAGGATTTATACTTACATACTTACATATAGATATATATATATATATATATACAAATACTTATATGGAATGGTAATGGTATCATCTGTAGATGCGTTTGTGTGTGTGTGTGTGTGAAAAGACAATGCGCGACGTAGCAAGAGAATTCAATTAAATGTTCATCAAAAACTACACATAGATATCTATAGAAAGATGGGACTCCGACTGGGTTGGAATGGAATGGGATGACAGAAATGGAATGGGACTGGGACTGGGGCTGGTGATGATGATGACGATGGCAATTCCTGCAACTGTAGCTGTGGCTCCTATACCAATCTCCTCCTTTTTGTCGTCTCTGTCTCTGTCTCTGTCTGTGTCTGTGTCTCTGTCTTTGTCGCTGTTGCTGTGTGTCTGACTCTGAATCTGACTGTGACTTTGGGTCTGTAATCAGCGGAAGATGCGAGAGGTAAGCGGAGGCATCCAACGACGACGACGACTAGGACAACGGCAAGGACGAGGACGAGGACGAGGAGCACAAAAGTTATAAAATACCAGATAGATAGTAATTGCAGCAGAACCCACCCAACACCCATTGCTCCTTCCTCTTACTTTTGCTCTTTCTTACTAACCATATCGCCTTTACCTCTCTTTCTCTTTCTCTTTTTCTTTGTGTGTGTGTGTGTGGGTGAAAATAAGCAGGAAACTGGAAATTACAAATGATACGGAAATAATGCGATATCATGAATCATTTTTACGAGAATCGAGACTTTGATTCTCATGGGCAAATGATGTTAGAAAGAAAGTCGCTTGCTGAAAAAGAAAGAGACAGAGAGTATTACACTTTCTTTTTTTTTTGTTTTTTTATATCTATATGTATGTAAGTATATGTTGCATGTGCAACACTTTGAGTGTTCGATTTCGAGCAGTTCGAGCTGTTCTTCACAGTTTGTGTCAACAAATTTGCATTGAAGGCGACCAACTGGCGGCGACCACACAAATAATGTCAACAGCATTTCAAGTCATCAATAAGAGTAGAAAAGAAATGAAATGGAAATGGGAAATAAAAGTAGAGGTAGAACATTGCCATCAGATTTTCTTTAGACTTCCAACACCCACCCAACAATTTTCCCATCATCATACAGATTTTCCTTCTACATTTTCATATGCATTTGGCTTGACTAGAAATGGCTGGCACATTTTTTTTCTGCTTAAATTAAACATTAAAGTGAACTGGTTTATGAAGAAATAAGTCATGGCTTATTGAGTTTGTATGCGTATTGAAGGCAGCTAAGTGTTAGCTATTAATATCCTGTCTATCTGTTCGTCTTTAGGCTCTTCCTCTTCCTTATAGCTTAAAATTTTAACTAAAAACCAATAAGAGCCAAAGAGATAATGATAACCACTTTGAAGCATAGAAATATTGGGAACACTTTTTAAAAGGCAAATACTAAAAAGAGATACTCGATTTTCCATTTAACGTAAGGTTCAAATTGGCATGCTTTTTCGCTCTTGTAACACTAGAACTACTCAATCTCAAGGCAAGTTACAGAGAAAGAGAAATAGAGAGAGAGAGAGAGAGAGAGAGAGAGATAGAGAGGGGAAAGTGAACTTTTTGCCAAGTTTCGAAATGCTAATGAAGTTAAGTAATGAGTCACCGACAACGTTTCCATCCATGTTTAGCACATCTCAGGTGACAAAAATTGAGTAGAGGTTGTGTGATAGTGGTTCTTGCGACTTGAGGCCACGTTTAACAATTGTTAAAGTCCATGTGCCCCATAAGTTGCCAACGAAATGGTCGACGTTGTTATATATGGTCGGTGTACGTGCCGGGCAATCCTTTCAACAGTGAGCAGTCAGCAGTGAGCAGTGAGCAGTGAGCAGTAAAAGCCAGAAACGGTTGCCAGAAGCTTAATTATGATGCCGACCCTGGCTATTAAAACAACTTACTGGCAATATCTAATGTGGGTAAAGCGGTAAGGACGTGGGCATGGCAAAAATCATCCCATTCCTATCTCTTTCTTTTTGCCACTCTCTCTCTCTCTCTCTCTCACTGCCCCCTCTCAACCTGTGGTTTGGTATTCTCTGTATTCCCATTCCCATTTGTTGGGTTGTGGCAATTCGAAGATATCGACGAAAAATTGCAGCTCATTTTTTGGAATGTGTGTAGGCTCTGTTGCTGGACGAAACGACTTTAAAGTGTAATTTCTGTGGTTACATTTGCCAAACATAAATCTAATGGATATTAATACAAGTTAAGGTCGCTTTTCCTACCATCACCTCCTCCCCATCCCTTCTACCGGTTTTTGCTACCTAAATCCACCGTTTTTGGGCTTTACGTACGTGTTCTCGTATATTTTACGTGCCAACTTAGTTATATGGAGCTCTCGGTTCTTATGTGTATGTGTGTGAGGCGGGAAAGGAAAACTGAGGCTCGGTTCTGGCAACGTCCTAGCGATTTCCGGCATTTGTGAGGCCCATTGCTGGTTTATTATAATTCAACACGAACGTGTGTGTGTGTGTGTGTGTGTGAGAGAGAGAGAGGGAGAGATAATGGGTGGTCCTGCTCCTGGTCTACATTAAGTTGCTAGCAACATCAAAATATTTCAATTTTGCAGTTCGCTTTTGCGGCGGTTTTTTGGCCCATCCATTCCCGTTTACCCTTCCAAACCGACCGACCGACCCACCGACCGACCAACAACCAACCAAACTGCCATAAAAGAGCCATATCCGGTTTGTGTATGAGATTTTATGCGCTTTATGCATATATATGTACATAGCTGGGAACTGGGCCTCATTTAAATTAGATCAAAAGGTACATAGAGAGCCATTCGAGAGAGGAACGTAATAGTTTTTTTTTTCTATTCTATTTTTTGAAAATTGATTACTTTTGTGGCTGAAGGTCAAAAGTTAAGCTACATCCTATATATGTATGTATGCGTGTGCGTGTGTGTGTGTGTGTGTATATAGGAAGTTGCTCTCTTAATTGCGTCACTCGTTTCGAGAACTTTGATTAAAAACTTGGCACGTCACTTCCCAATGAAGCCGCTAATCAACAGAGAAAGAGAGATAGAGATATAGGGAAACAAAAATCCAGAATCCGCATACATACATACATATAGAGAAAGAGACAAAGTGAAAGTTTGTTTCAATCAATGTGGTTTTTACAACAAACAACAACAACAGCAACAACAACTACAGTGCCTAAGTAAAGCAGAAAAGTTGTAAACGAGCACATAAATAACTTGAGTTTGGCTCTGGGGCGTTTGCTAGAAGGCCGCCAAAACGTCATTGGAATATCAATTTTAAAACCCGCAAACACCAGAGACACACATACATACATACATAGATAAAGAAAGAGAAAGAGAGAGAGAGAGAAAGAGAGGGACAAGAAGGATTGGGGAGAAAGAAAATGAAGTATTTTGCCATCTGCGCGTATACGGATACAAATACAGATAGTAGTAGATGTCGATACAAATGCGTTCGAAGAGAAGATGGAATGGAATGAAATGGAATATATGTATGTATGTATTGTAAATAGAATGTTTTAGCGAGGGTTAATTAAACAATTCTTAATAAACCACAACAAATTTAGATCAATGATTGTTTTACAATGTCAAACCTTTTCTTAAGTAGAGACCAAGCAGATGCTCTAATTCTATTCAGAAATTTAATATTATTGTGCAACTTTTTAATCAAATACTTCTTCATTTTTGACTTTGTAAAACAATTGAAGTTACCCTCGCTTATAGAGGTCTATGACCATAACTTGACTTTGAGCTCAAGTCAAAACTGAAATTGAAATGCAAGCTGAAAAGGCCAAAGCAAAGGAGAACGAGAACACGGATTAAGCTAAAGCTACATTCTACATACAAATGTATACGTATTGAATGTGTGTGTGTGTGTGCTTGGCTTGCACCAATGTCCACAAAAACCAAGAAAATTAGTGACGATACGATATACATACATAGGTAGGTAGAGGAGCCCAGCCATATATTGTAGTTTGCCAGTCTTTTGCCATGTTGAACTCGATGAAAACTCCGCCTCATATATTGGAACAATTGTAAATTGGTCCAAAAGAAATTGAATCCAAATCAGAATCTGTGTTATAAACAAAGAATTTGCATTTTAGAGGCGGTTACATTTATGCCTACATTTATTGAATTTATTTTCTTAATTTTCTACCTTTTCTGCTCTGCCATGATTCAATTATAACTACCGAAATTGGATCATATTTCCCCAGCTTTGGTTGTTTTTGCTTTTGATAAGATTCAGAAATCTGTGATGGATGGCACCGACCTTTAAATTACCCTTTAAGCGACATAAGTCGTTATACAGAGTCCTTTGAATCCTTTCGCCTGTCTATCAGCTTGAAGCCCGATCCATAAGAGTTGAATGTATATATAAATTCTGTTATTTCACTTTATCGCATATACCCGGTTTACTTTCTATCTACAAAGTAGTAGAAGGCAAAAAACGAAAAAAAAAACAACAACAATGAAATAACAACAAAAAGAGAGGAAACACCGAAAAATGCCGATAAACGGAAATACAAAACAAGAAACGTGCACAAATCTAATTTTCAAACAACACGCGCACCAAAAAAGAAACCAAAAAACAAAAAAAGAAAGAAAAACTAAACTTAAAAAAAAAAAAAACCAACACAAAGTATACACCAGACGAGACGAAAAGATGAGGGAATAACAAAAAAAAAGAAAACATAAAAAAACGAAGAAAAGATTACGGGAAAAAAATACGAAATGAGAGAAGACGAAGGACGCGGACTAGCAGCAACATAACAAAAGGACAGACAACAACGACAACGGGCGTAAAAATTGAAATGAAGATAGACGCGACAGCAGGAGCAACAACAACAACAACAAGAACAAAATGAAACTTTTCAATATCCGCATCCGCTCATGAATAATAATTTATAATGGCTGCCCCGCGTCATAAAGCCAACGACAACATTGCCTTCGACTTCTTCGACTTTTAGAGGCGCTGGCCAAACGCCGGGATGGCGATTGATGTGCCAATGCCACAGCTGAGAACGACCCACCAAAAGAAACTTGGGCAAATATAAAAAAGGAAAAAAGCCAAGCGAACCAAAAGAAAAGGTGTCCTACCTTACTCCGTTATTTCGACTACACGATATGCTGCAATGTCCTAAAAATATCGATAAACTGGCGATCATTTTTTTTTTGGATGCATTCAATCCTCGAAGGATACCGTTATGAATCCATTTAATAGTTTTCTATTAACTACGGTTATCGCCATAAATCGATAAATTCAAATATATTAAATAAGGATGGCGCCATTTTTACATATATGGACCAATAATATCGCCATGAAACTCAAATATATCGACCGAGGAAAAGGATTATGATAACATATCGATAAATGATAACGCCGAAAATCAAAACATTGAACTTTATCGACTAACGTTATCGCCATAAATCGATTATGGAAAATATATCAACTAATGATAATATCGTCATGAATCTATTTACTGTGCTATATCGACTAATGATATCGTCATGAATTGATTAATAGAAAAGGATCACCTAACGCTCTTTTCAATATTTTGTTTATTTCCAGTATTTCGTTTCAATCGATCACAATATGCCCTTTGTTAGAGGGTATAACTATAAACGGAGAAGGGGAAAAAATTGTGAGAAAATACTTGCCTTGCTCCAATGTCGGTGGCCAAGGCCAAGCAACATGTATGAATGAGCCGGGAGATGGGAGCTAAGCCAAAATATGACGACCAGGGAGATAAGTCAGGGAGAGGGGGCATGGGGGCGAAGTGTTGATCTCAGCTGTGTCCTCTAAGTCCTTTGATGAGTCTTGTCACCTGCTGCTGCTGCTGCTGTTGCTGCTACTTTCTCTCCTTTCAAGAAGCTGTAAAAGTTTTTGCCTGCGGTTTTTAGTTAAGCTTATGAATATGTCATGAACTGTACTCATATACGAGAGTATTTATGATGGCAACTGTACTTTTACTTTACCTGCGGTTCCTAGTTTTAATTTAAATGAAAGCATCTAAAGTTTCAATCCTCCTCTTCGCCCCAACCAGCTGTCCCTTTTACTTCCTCTTTCTCTTTTACTCTCTCGCTACACACACAAAACCAAAAAAGACAAATTGGAATTTCCCCGTGTGGATTTGGATTTTTTCATTTTTTTTTTTTTCTTTTTTCCTACAAACCTTCTTAATGATATTCATTCAGATTGGCCGCATCCCTCTGACATTGCCAATTTCCACAGATTTTCACACAAATGATAATGATAAAACTTTGACGTTTGAAAAAGCCAAATCAGAGTTGCTACCTCCAGCTCCCCTTCGCACCCGCACCCGCACGCGAACCCGGTTTGCCCATTAACCGCACATCAAATTCTTATTAGCGCCATTGCAGAAGCTCAATTTCAATTGATTCGCAAAAGGGCGTAGAATGAGGGGATGGGGGGGATCGGAGAGGAGGATGAGTACAAAAAAGAAACTTTTCCAATCAGCCCATACAATCCTTCTCTCAATATTCCTTCTCTTCCTTGATTTTACTGTTGCTTGGGAGACGTTTTTCTCATTTTTTTTTTTTTTTTTTTTTTGGCGTTTTTTGCGTTTCTTGTTGTCTTCGTCGCTAAAAACCCAATTAAACGCGCCATTAAATTATTTTGCAATTTGCATATATTTCGTATTTCGACTCAATAAAATTTCACACCTGAGTGCCCATTTCCCTTTACCAATCTCCCATTCATTCGCCCAGCCACCCACTCATACACACACAAACGCACACACACACACACACACACACACCCAAACACCTGCATATCCGCCCCCGCCCTCTCGTGTTGCCGACAAGCAGCCAACCCAAACACCATTCAAGTTTCGCCTTTTCATTTCTTTTCTCCTTTTTTTTTTGATTTTGTTCGCATTTATTTTATTTTTATTTTCCAATTTGTTGTTGATTCTGTTCTTAAACTTTTTTTGCTTCCTGTATGGTGTTTTTTTTTTTTTTTATTTTCCATTTGATTTTTGTTTTTCTTATATTTCAAGATAAATGATTGAGGGTTAGGACAAGGACATTCAACCAACTTCTTGTGCTTCATCTTTAAAGCATCAATATATCAAAATCCATCTAGCAATAAAATAACAGTTTCAATGATTTATATAGACTTGGTTAAGAGGCTTATCTAGATTCGGTAATGGAGTAATATGGAGTAACAAAAATAAAATCCAAGGCGAGGAGAAGCGACTAAATGCCAACGAGTTTTCAAATATTTCTGAATTAATTGAGTAATTTATACTTTGTATAAGTTATTTACATTGTTTAAAGTTCGAAAAAAAAAACTTAAATTTAAAACAAAGAGATGACAAAGAAACCTATGGTGACCCCGACGATCTATGAACTGTTTACGTTATTACCCTTAAATCGCAATTAAATATCACCGATTAGGAATATTGAAAGACCAATGCTCAAATGAGATAAACTATACTGCTACATTAAATGCAAAATCAGGAAACAAATAAATAAATGAATACCTATAAAATATCAATTTTATATAACCAGAGCATAAGAGTGCGTGCTGTGTATGATGTTTGCGTGTCACTGGATCATTGTCTTGGCAAAATTTGGAAGTCCCTAATGCTCCATCGCCATCTCCTATGCTCCTGCCTCCTGCCCATCTTTTTTCGTCCTGTTGTCTGACTGTGGTATGCATAAAAATTGATAAGGATTGTTATAAGGACTCGCTGCTGGTTTAAATGACCTCGAAATGGAATGGAATATACGCACTTAATTCACAAAAATTTGCCTTTCCCATTCGTTGCGGGGGAAGTTTTCCTTTTTTTCTTTTTTTTTTAATTTCTTCAAATGTTATCACCACCCCCTCAGTTACCCACAGCTACCCCCTTCTCTTGTGCAATGCACGCACAGCCGCGCGCACATAAAATAAATAAATAAAAAAACAACAACAACGAAAAAAACAGTCTACATGAGACGCATATTTAATTTACCAACCACGCCCACACCCCCCCCCCCCTCCCCACCACCACACTCTCAAGCGAACCAAACCCAACCCAAGCCAAGCCAATCCAAGCCACGGCCTGCTGCCCCCGTCCCCCCGTTAAACCTATACCTTACGTAGGACCAACTGCCCCCTCAGGCCTTGGACCGCTTTGGCCCTGTCACGAAAGGATTTTCATTGCCTGTTGGCTGCTTTTGTTTATACAAATACACTCACAATACAAATATATATATATACATATACATATATATATCTACTTTTATATTTATATATAATATATGTACTTTTTTTTTGCATTTTTATTTTTCTTTCACTTTGTTGCTGCTTTTCGTTTTAAATTTCATTTTATGCATACTTTATTTTTATTTCTTTCATTATTAATCGCATGTTTACACACCAGAAACGCAATGTGCTGATGCGATAGAGGCAAAGGGGGAAGACGGAGCGAAACGTCGCTGATGGAAAATGCAAAATAAAAAAAGTAAAACGCATGTGATAAAGTTTTCAGATTTTTCCCATAATGAAGTGTGGGTATAGTAAATCACATTAATTGCTCTAGTGTTCAGAAATTTTGATAGAGGCGGCCTAATGCAATCAAGAGCGGTTACATGCGAGTAAAAGAGAGAGCGAGAGAGAGAGAGAAAGGGAGAGAGAGAGAGGAGAAAGAAAGTGTGTGGGTGTATGTGTATGTGGTATAGGGCCCGGTGTGGCTTGTGTGTAAGGGCAACCCCAAACGAGGGCATCAAAGTTTAATTAAAATTTTTGCTCTCACAAAAGTTGTTAAAATGTAATTTAGAATCGACAACAACCAAAAATAATGGAACAATCAATACAAAAAAAAAAAAACAAAAAAGAAGAATCAGGCTTATATGCGATACTCTAACTTCGCATCGCTCGATAATCAGAATTGAACTCAGATTATCAAATAGTAACAAAGTCCTACGATAATTGTATACATATATCTAATATATAATCTTATAGTTATATTGCTACAGATTGAAAGATTCCTCCTCAATAGTTTAAAAGTTATTAACAAAACATGAAATCGCAAAGGTTAATCGATAGCATTTTATCTAATAAAAATCAAATAAAAATGATTTTCTTTTTTATAAATTTTTTCTTGTATATATTAGCCTTTTGCTGCATAGAATTGATATATTCTTCATATCCTTATGAACATACTCTATAAACAAGAATCTAAAAGTGAAAAAAAGAAGAGCAAAAAAACAAAACTTTTGGGGATTTCACCACCATCAAAGTCGGGGAACCGCAAATACTCATTCAAACACACACACACACACCCATGCACACCCACGTATCCATAGACATGGAATAGAGAAAAGGATTTTGAAAGGCTTCACTTCAATATTTACTTTTCTCTCTATACGATTTGATCCTTTTACTTGAAATTTTAGCTACGCTCATGCACAATCTGTGTACAAAATTTTAGTGTATTATCAGTGAATTGTCCCCGCCATATAAAAACCACAACACAACCCACAAACGCCATCCACCACGTAAATGAAGTTCAAAAAGTGAACGCTTTTTAGTTACACACAAATTGCCAAACAAACAAAATCACCAACAAGAAATAGAAAATAAACTACAACAAAAACAAAAAGCAAATCAAATAAAAGAAAAATCAAAAAAGAAATTCTACTAAAAACCATGTGAAAAATTCACAACAAAAATTCGCACAAAATTGTCTCACACACACACTCATAAAAGCCGCGCATATATAAGAACATCTAAACGCTTAAAATGGCCAAAGAAAAACACAAAAAAGTTGGGTTGGGTGAATTCAGTTGTGGTTGAGGGGCGTTGGGAATCGTTGAGGGAATGGGGGGAGGGGGTGCTGGTAAACGCCAACAGCAGGAACAGCGTCAAGCAACAGCAGCAACATTTGTGTTAGGTAGCAAAAATATAACAGCTTTTAGTTTCCGCTTCCGTTTTAATGCATCGTTCGCAACGCGGTTGCAATATCAGAGGGAGGCAAGTCCTTTGCAGGCAACCGGTGAAAATCGGTGCAGGTCCCCAGGTCTAGCACTTCATATATGTATATATATGTATCTATAGTACATAGAGACAAAAGGTATATAGAGAGGTCAACACTATGACAATTGGTTTGCTTGCTTCACGGGTCTTTAAAAACGAATTGAACGAAAGCAAAATTGAAAGCTCAAGTGCAAGTTAATTGTAATCTAAAATAAAAACTGAAACAAAAATAGATAACGAAACAGAGCTCACTATAAAAATTGAACCAAAGAGTTGAAATTCAAGAAGAAAAACGAATCTT
The DNA here is from genome assembly GCA_024703675.1 of Drosophila nebulosa. Taxonomy (NCBI): domain Eukaryota; kingdom Metazoa; phylum Arthropoda; class Insecta; order Diptera; family Drosophilidae; genus Drosophila; species Drosophila nebulosa. The sequence continues at coordinate 17,034,901 of JANFPS010000003.1, forward strand.
GGTACTCGGAATGGCTTTTGATATATGTTAACCAGTTACTTTGCCAGATGCAACAACAAATAAGAGCCAATTTAACCCGCTGAAAAGCTTAAAACATAGCTAAGATCACCAATGAAGGAAGATCGCTTAAATGGGCTCGCCAATTGAAAATAAGTAGCTAATCTGCCTTGTGTTTTATTGGTTAGACAATATATTTTAATATTTCAAATGAAACTGAGTTGTATTCATGAAATTTTCTTCACATATAACTGTCAGTTTGAACTCCCCCTCCGCTGTCCACCCCATAAGCTAGGTCCTGCGCACGGCCCTGAAATATGGAATACATCGTGAGCTTGCCCATAGATATATACTACAGATGTCTGTTTGTATGTATATCCATCCACATATATATAATATGTTCATTGGACCAACTGTTTGGTTGTGCGGTTGGATGCTTGGTTTGGTTAAGCCAGTTTACTCTGCTTTGGGTTCTTGTTGTTGCCATTTCATGTGCAATATTTTTAATTTTATTTGTTTGGCGTTTTAGATTTGAGTCACTCGACCGCATTTAATTGACAAATAAAAGGATACCAAGAGAAAGAAAAAGCCACTGCGGAATTGAGAGAGCAAGAGGGAGAGAAAGAGAAAAAGAAAGAGAGAAGAGAAATGAATGAGAAAAACTGCTCACACGTTCAGGTATGTTGACCAAGCGGAAGCTGTAAACGGAAGCACATTTTCAAATCTTTCAGCTGACATTTTTTTTTTTTGTATATTTTTTGTTGTTGGTTTTATTTGTTAATTTTTGTATTATTAGCTGAATTTTTTGCCTATTTTTGTAACATACATACATATATGAGCGATTTCCGTTTTGCACTTTGCATTTCCGGTGAGTGAGCAAAATATTTGGCCAATGTCGAAAATGTGTTGGCCTAAAATAGAGAATGATAGAATAAATAATGTTGTAGACAAAAAGAGTGCTTAAAATATGAGTAGAAAAATATGTGAAGACTGACAAGAGAAGACTAACCAAGCGAAGATTGACAAGCATAAACAGACAAGAGAAAACTGACAAAGGATGATATGACTAAAGAGCAAAAATTTTTTAAAATAAGAAAACTATGTAACCGAATTAACATCCGACTAAAGCCGACTAAAGCAAAACAGCTTTAAATGAAATCGACCTAAATTTGCACTCTTTAAAGAAGAATGAGTAAAAAAAAAGAGAAGAAGAGACTGATGGAATAAATCATTATTAACATAATTGTCTTATGTTGTCCAAAAGTGATTTATGCTTAAAAGTTTATAACTAAATGACTGAACCTAAGTGTCACATGTATACTCATACCTGCAGGCACACACACATACACCCACCCACACACACACATGTTTGTGTATGCATATGTACTTATTTCGGTAGATGAAGTACATAATGCACGGTAGTTTGGGGGGCAACGACAAATGCAGCTGGAGACTTTTGAAATATTCATGTGCTGCTTGGGTGGGCCATTTTGCATGTGTGTTTTCCACGTGTTTTAATTAGTTTTTGCCGAGTTTATCAACTCAACTGAACTGAACTCAACTCAACTCACTCACCGCCTCGAACACAAGGTGTAAGTTATGACCATAATACACACGGCCGTTCACTCATCCCATTCCAAAGCCATTGCAAACCATTTTCCTTTCGCCTTTTACTTTTCTTTCCTCTCATTCTCCCCGACACATAATGAACATCACAAATCAACAGCTCGTCATTAGGCAGGTCCTAGTCCTAAACCTGGACCTTGTGTGGTCCAACAATGGAATGTTCTTTCTCCTGTAGAGGTAAATGTGGAATGGGGTCCGGTGGTTTTTAGCCGAGGATGGAGGACACAAGTATTTGGTATTACTGGGCGGGCTGGCTGGCTGGCTCTATGCATAATTTTTCAGCTCAGTGAAGCAAAAACAAAGGTGCATAGGCATACAAAAGTAATTACAGACAAAACAGCTGTTGCCTAGATTAATTGCCCTTTCGATGTGTGGGAGAGATGAAGACGGCAGCAGCATCTCCTGCCTCGGTTGGATTGGGTTGGGTTGGGTTGGCAGGGTTGAGAACACAACAAAACCAAAGTTATGCCAGTGTGACAAGTTGCAAATCCTTTAGGAAATTGAATAAGATACAAGTTTTTTTTCAAGAGTCTTTAACTGGATTCCTTTGTGTTATAGCTGCTGATTTTATGCTCTTTCCAATTGCCAACAAAAAGATAAACTTGCTGCAATTTATACTTTTTGGCACACAAACAACAGCCTTTAAGGGGGGGAAGGCGGGAGCCGAGATTGATACTTGACATAGTTTTTTTTTTTAGTTTTTCTTCATTCCACTTTCACATTTGGCAAGTTTCGAAAGATGCCAAGAATATTGAGGTAAATTCAGAATGGTAATTTAAAATCGTTCAAATGGCAAAATGGAAATCGTATTTATAGTTGTAGTATATATATTCATAAGTTGTCTGGCTCTGTTTCGGAGGGGGTGGTGGGTGGGGAGAAAAAGTTGCGGAGCACAGGATGCGAACGAATTGAGAAGCAGCCAAGCATTTGCCATCTTCACATTTTCTTTTATTTGATTTAATAAAGCACAAGGTAAACAAGAGGCAGCTGGGCAGCTGAAAATCGAGGCGCAAAATAAATAACAGAAAAACAGAAGAGAGAAACAACAAGATACACACACATACACGTACATATATACATATATACGGATATATGTAAGTGTGTTTGTGAGAAGTTGTAGAAAGGATAGCTCGATAAATCGTGTTGAAATTACATTTCCATTAAAATGTTAAACCAAGTTTTAGGTAGAACATACATATGTACATCTGATTATGTTATATGTACATACATATGTATGTAAATATTTGCACTTCTTTTTTTGCTCGAAAAACTAACTGTATAAGAGATAAAATGATATAATAAAAGAATATAATTAAAGCCACCAACAACAAGAGCACTAGAGCAGCAGCAGTAGCAGAAATTTACCGTTGCTTTTTGTAGGTGTTGTTGTTTTAGCAAGCAACTTTCGAGATGACAGCGAGAGAGAGAAAGCGAGAGTGCCAACGCCACGCACTAAAATCACCAACAACAATATCACATTTTCGTTTGTGTTGTTGTTTGAGCACATTTGGATTGATAAAGAGAGCGAGCTGGCTCACTTCGTCTTCTCTTTGTCTATACTTTTCGATTGCCGAACTGAACATTTTTCTTTCACCAAGTTTCCCTTTTTCCATATTTCGATTATAATATATATCTTTCTATATACAAAGCATAGCTAAAGGGCACATTATATGTATATTGGCAAAAAGAGTTTACTAATATTTTTATTTGTTTATATTATTTAATATTAAAAGAAGAGCTCAAAATGCACTTACCTTACCTTTGCTCTCTTCCTTTTACTTCTCGCTGGCACGTATTTTTGCACTTTCCCTTACACTTGCACTTTATTCACACTCACACATAAAAAAAATATAGAAAAAAAACACATAGCCTTAGGCAAGGTACGATCACACACATTGAAACACAAATACATATCAACTTACATATATGTATGTATGTATTTTTTTCTGTTCTCTTGCGTATAAGCAAGTGCAAGTTTACTGTAATTTTACGCGATATCTCTTTCTAACACACACACCTAGGCGTCATGTGCCCACCGAAGCCTTAACATTGCCCTAAAAACTTAGTTAGGGCATTTTAGCAAACGTCGAACCGATTTAATATGCGAATTAAATATTATAGCCCTTTATTACGTAAACTTAATGCCAATGCAATTTGTTAACACTTTAATTTACTTTTTTGCACGCACAAAAATAACAACCTAAGAACTCCTAGCACTGCGTAATAAACTTTGGCCAAACGAAACGTGTTAGTGTGACCAGATGCCGAAACTATCGCCGATCGCGTTGCGCAAAATCTCTGAATTTCGGTTAGGGCCCGCCAAATTTAAAATAAAAATGCTAAAATAGAAAAACGTAAGACAAAGTTACGTTTTTTATATTAAAACTTAAATTGGCTTTAATGATACAATAAAAAAAAAGAAAACAGCAAAAGAACTCAATCCATTTGGTAAGACTTTTGCCGATTTTTTTTCCATTCCATTTACAGTTGAAAATTGTTCTCCAAGCTTGCTCTTGGTTTTTTATGCCGAACATTTTCAACGCTTGGAGGCACAAAAATGTTCTGTAAACTTTAGCAGAACTTTAATTTATATGCACAAAAAATAAAACAAAAAATAATAAATACCCTTCAATTACAATGCATTTTAGCAACATACAAAAAGTTTCATTATCCTAAAGAATTAAAGAAATTATTTTAAAAAGGCTTCACCCAAGCCAAAGAAAAGCTTCTCTAGACTTGTAAAAAAGATAATCTGATGAACTGGATTAAGTGGTTGAAAATAGTCGGCTTAAGGGTATATAGCTATGGTGTAGTCCCTACAAACCGATGTAAGCAATCGTTACCAGGGGTCAATCAGAGGCAATCAATTTTTGTTACCAGCTGCCATAGGAAATGTGTAATTAAAAATAAAGCAAAAATCCAACCAAAATTATTAAAAACTTTTGTTGCCGCTTGCTGTACGCTTTTATTTTATTTATTTACTTATTTTTTTTTTTGGCTTTTTCGTGCCTGCAAGCGCGAAATACCAAATGGAAATTTGATTTGGTTGCATTTTAATGAGGTGTCGGTGGGCGAAAAAATAAAAACCTGATGAGATGGCACAAGCGACTGACAATTGCACACACACACACAAAAGCACACACACCCACACACACACACACATACAAAAGGCTAAAATGGGATATGTAAATGCTTAATTAATTTGAGAAATTGCTAACAAAGTACATAAAGAGAATGCCAAAAGCGAAGTGGGTGCGTGGGTGATTGGGTGGTTTGCAGGAGAGGGGAGGGATAATGTTGGTTGAAATATTTTCGCGAATGCTTTAGCCACAGTTAATAGTTGAATATTTTCATTTAATTGTCACATTAATTTAACCACAATGGGCCATAAACTTAACCATCATACTATAAAAATGGAATTTATTGTTAGAAACATGCAGAGTCATCATGTGTGTGTGTGTGCGTGTGTGTGTATGTGTGTGTGTATTTGTGATTGCTTTGGTGAATTAGCCCAAAACTCTAAATGGCTAATTCAATTAAAATTCCATGTCAAATAACTAAAAAAAAAAACGTAACAAAAGTTTTTGAAAAATATTTGTGAGCTCTCTTTAGGTATGAGCGAGTGCGTTTGTTTGTGTGTGTGTGTGTGTGGGCGTGGCAAAACAAAATCAACATAGTATATACATATATAAACCATGCATGCGAGGGTCAGTAAATTAGTTTTCATTCAAAAACAAAAAATGCCTACAAATCATTTCTGGAATTTACTTTGCCAAGAAATCTTTTTTTTTTTAAAGTTTAAGAAATAAATATTTGAAGAATTTAAAAATTTAAACTCTAGGCAAAGAGTCAAACAACCCTCGCATATATTTCTGGTTGTCTGGCAACAAATCTCCGCTGAAAATGAAGTTTATGTTTTTTAATTAAAAATTTTATGCTGCCCCAAAAAGAATTTGTTTAGCAGTTATGCATATTGTGTGTGTGTGTGTGTGTGTGAAAGTGTGTGTGCTCACCGCATTATGCGCAGGTGTGACACAGGTGCGCTTTTGGCTATTTAAAAATGGTCAGCGGTCATAAATTTAAATGCGTGAAACGGTTTTGTTTCAAAATGAAAGCAACGCCAAGGGTCCTAAATGAACTGGCCGAATGCCGCCATTTTGAATAATGTGTGTGTGTGTGTGAGTGTGCGTGTGTGTGAGTGTTTGTTTGTTTGTTGGCATAAATATTATATTTATGGCAAATTATGAAAAATTAAATGTATAGAAATTCAGATTATTTACAGTAACTACATCTTTTGTGCTCTAACTTTTTTCATCAAAATTCTATAGAATTAGTGAAAAATAACAAGTTGCATTTTGTCGATTTAATTTTGTTTTAATTGGTTGCCTGCATATGTTAATATAGTTATTGATTTTATACAAAATGTGCAAAAAAAATAAAGAAAAAATGTTAAATCACATAAATCAAAGTCTCATATGAATTCAGCAAAATATACATAAATTGTGACAAGCAGGACCGGACTTGGGCAAGTATACCACCCCGAATCCGCCACCTTTTGCAACTTGACTCTAATACTGAATTAGAATTAAGCCCAAAAGTAATAGAAATAAGCAAAGTACAAAGTGGTTCTTGTCGACTTGAACTGGGAAATGGAGCCTTTATTTTATAAAATATTTGTCTTTCATATTAATTGAGTAAATTCCCTTTCCTTAGCTTCCTTATTATGACTTTTTCTTTCTCTTCAAAGAAGGAAAAAAAATATGAATAGCATATGGAGAAATTACAGTTTTAAATTTAAGAATTATGCCAAAATATGAATATGAAGAGAATTCCCCCCCATTTCTCTCTCCCCACCACAAACGTTGATTTAAGTTTCCTCGCAGCATTCGACTTGAGTGGCGCAGTCGACGACCAGCGATTAATTATGCGGGCAGAGCAAACTGAAAAGCTACCCAGAGCAACCCCTCCATCCTACACACACCCACACACACACACACACACACACACACACATGTGTGTGTGTCTGGGGTGTTGGTATAATATATGCATTCTTATTAACAATCTCGTCGCCATTGTAACTCTCAACAACTTCCCGAGTCGAGAGTCGTCGGCGAGTGCTTCATTTGGATGTGTAAACGTGTTATTTATTTTCCCTCCTCCAACCAATCCCAATTTTCCCCCCCCCCCCACTTCCTCCCTCTTCCTATCTTATATCTTTTTGCCAAAAAAAAAAAAAAAGAAAAAAAAAAATAAAACACAAAACATAACAGAATACGAGAGAGAAAGTGAGAGAGAAAGCAAACTGAATGTTGCCTTTTAAGTGGCAATAAATCAAATTGTTCTTTGGTAGCGGTGGGCAGATGTGCCATGTGGGCGATGGTCGGTGGTGTGCCATGGGCGTGGCACTCAGTCATTCAGTCACTCAGGCAGTCAGTCGGTGAGTCAGAGTGTTGCGAATTGTGTTTGGCAACTTACTTTCATATTTGACTTAGTCATAAAAGAGGCAAAAGGCGATTCCTTTAAGTGTTGCCAATGCGCCGCCATAGAAAATGCCAAAAGACCTAAAAAGGAGCCAGGGTCTTCCTCAAGTCACTCACAGGGCTAAGCCAGTGTGTGAGTGTGTGGCATCTCTGCCTCATTCCCAACATCGTCCTCGTCGTCGTCGTCGTCGCGGCTTTGTGTGCTGCGTTGTTTGTTTAGCGCTCCATAAGCTCTTAAGCTCATTTCGGTTGCGTTTTATTTGTAACTTGAAACACACACACACACGCATACGCACACACCCACCAGTCAGCCACACCCACACAGTGTTGGATTTATTTATTTTAAATAAAGCTACTGAAATATTGAGTTAAAACAATTGCAAAACGACTCAACTGCAGCATTAAATGAAAGCGAATCAAATCACTTTACCCGCATTAACCATGAACATAGTTCAAACCTTTCAATTTCAGAAATGTTTCTTCACTTTAACTACATTCAAATTATTTAAGTTCCCCACAGATGGCTATTCCTTTTCTAGCTCAAGATCACAAAGACTTCTGCCTATTCGGCTAGGAATAAAATAAACTTGATCTGAGAAACTTCTTTAAACATTTAAAAATTGCAGAGAAGAAACAAACCCAGCGAATCTTTTGTAGTTAGTAACCCGAGAATCGCTGAGAAGAGCAGTCACCTTCTTCTCAGTTGAGAAACAAATCCAAGGAACCTTAAAAATAAAGTAAACCATCTGAGAATCGCTGAGGAGAGCAGTCACCTTCTTTTCAATCGAGAAACGAAACCGAGGAATCTCAAAATAAACTTTGAGAATCGCAGAGAAGAGGACTCATTTCCCCCCGTCTGCGATTCCCAAAAGGACTTCCTTTTGCAGGGGAGAAGCTGGCCCATTGAGGTAAGAGGAACTTTTTGCCAATTTTTTGGCTCTAGTAATTTTTACCATTATGCCATTCATCAATATTAATAACGTTCGATAAATTATTTATAGATTAATCTATGGAGAAAATGATTTCATCTTCCACTTTCTCTCTCTCTCTTTCTCTATCTCTGTTTGTCTTTGTGCTATCTCGATTAATATTTAAGTTTTTATTTCAGCGAATTTTTTTTACCTTTTCCTCCTTCCATTATGGAATACCGTCAGCTGTTTGCTTCTGCAAGTCATTGTGGTTCTTCTCTTTATTATTATTATTATTATTATTATTATTATTATTATTATTTTGTTTTCGTGTGTTGTTGTGTGCATTTTTTCTGTTTTCTTTTGTTGTTGTTGTTGTTGTTGCTGGTCGCCTTATCTCTAACAACAGAACTTAACACCATTTGATCGGCAGACAGGAGCTGGAGATGGCAATACCAGGAAATCTTTAGGTGTGTGCGGAGTGTGTGTGTGTGTGTGTGTGTGTAGTTATGGCACAAAATAAATTCCTATAAGCTTTTCTGGAGAGCATACAACACACCGGCTTCAAGTCCGACTTACACGCGCTCGTTATTCATAAACTTAATTCCAAAGAGAGCATAATTTTCATTTTGGCTCGTTTGGTTTTCGCCCGTTGCCGGTTTGCTGGTTGCCTTTGCCCTTGCCTTTTTCCCTTTTGGCATCACTTAGGCACCAAGCAGTTTCCCAGTGCTCCGTCTTCGTCTTTATCGTGTGTGTGTGTGTGTGTGTGCCCAAGACGGCAAAATGTATGTTTGGTTCTTACAACAAATAAAAGCCAAACATTGAGTGGGAATTATATAAACATACAACACATGTACAAACAAAAACACACAGTTTACTCTCTCTCCTTCTCTCTCTTTCTGTCTGTCTCTCTATGTGTGTGTGTGTGTGCCCAGCTGGCAGCTGTTGCTGTCTCATATCAGTCTCTAAGATCGACATGGCCAACATTGAAGCACTCATCTTACGTATGAGTAATATTCAAAAAGGGGTGCAAGCTCTCGTTTATAACTAAAAGAAAATGTACACACACACACACACACACACACACACAAAGTGTAAGAAATGTCATATACTAAATTGGTTTTGGTTTAAAGTAAGAACTCAAGCGTAAAGCTGGTTACCTTTCACTCTTGAAACATATTAACCCAGCTGAAATCGTCCAGTTTTTGTTCTATACTTTATTCCTTTGGCCATGTATTCAACTTTAATCTATTCGAAGACACTCCATGCCATTTGAATAGAGACACTTTGTCTATCTTACTCTTTTCTCAGAGTTTTGATGACTTTACATTTGTTTTGCAAGGGAATTTCTTCTTTTGGTTTCTCTATCTTTTGGACCTTAAGTCTGAGTCTCTTCAATCTATTCGAAGACACTCCATGCCATTTAAATAGAGACACTTTGTTTGCCTGTATTTATTCTCAGAGTTTCAGTGACTTTAGGAAGTTTCTTCTTTGCAGTTATGAGACTTTTGGTTTCTTTATCTTTTGGAGCTTAAATCGGCGTTAAGTCGTTTTCGCGTTTTCTTATTTCCGATGATATATACGGTTAAGATCTGAAATATATATGTCACAATGCCGAGATGACGATAAAAGAACGCTACATACATCTTAATGACGAAATGGCAGCTAAGCAGCTCAAGCGGGCATTTCTCCTTCTTCTTCTGGCTGCTATTCGACCAGCCAGCAGCCACCGCACCACAGAGATGCCGTAGCTGGGGCAGCATTTCGCTCCATTCGCATTTCAATTATGCATTCCGGCCATGCTTGGGCTTGCCCCATCGCCCTGCTTTCAACAGCAGCAACAGCAGCAGCATCTCGTTTCTTGTTTCTCGTTTCTGGTGCAATGCAAGTCAAAAGTGGGTACAAAAATAAAACAGAAACTAAAGTAAAAATGGTAGAGAAGAAAAACGAAAGAGAAATGCTATGTTACATTCCGCATTCAGGTCATTAATACGCCATCATCAGCGGCTGGTCAGCCATCTGGCAGGAGGGAGAGTAGCCGACAGAAGTAGCAAAAGAATCGCGCATCAACATCGTCATCGTCATGGGCACGTCAGAGGTTTGCCTCAGCGCCTCAGTGCTCCGGCTCCGGCTGCGTCGCCGGCTTCAGCATCAGCTCCAGCCACGGCGTTTCCGTTTCTGTTTGCTGTTGTCTGTCGGTCGGACACGCACGGACGGACAATTGGAATGCAGTTGAAGAGAGATACTTGCTAGTGCCTGCTTCTGCTTCTGCTTCTGCTGCAAATATTCTTGCTCTTCCACTCGTTTTCCCGTTTGCTTGTTCGCTGGTTTCTTTTTACTTTACTTAAATGTTGCACGCACGGCCGCGCGCCTGAGTGAAATAAGATGAAATGCTAATGATGGCAAAACATTCAAATACCGTTACAACTGCCACACACACACACACACACACACACCAACATGCACGTTCAGCATGTGCGGCATGCGCTTATTAGTTTGAAACAGTTGAAATTCCATTTTCGGGTACAGTTGTATGCGACGAGGTGTAAATGCGATAAACTAAGGATGAGCTCTTAGCGATAGACAAGACCGATAAAAATATGTATCATGACAATCGATTAAAATAAAGCCAAATTACAAATTAAGAGAAAATTGTAAAAGAAAGATATCTTTAACGCACCAGCAATCTAAGGAACGCACAAGCAAGAATCACAAGGTTGAAAACACGTAATTTGCTTGAGCTGAGTTATTTATTATTGGACACTGCAACGACATTAAGTGTTCTTACTCAACCATTGCCCGATAGATCCATTATCGATCATCAGTTCGATAATTTGACTAATCATTGACAGTTATCGATCGGCAATTGCATCTGGCACTGGCACTGGCAAATGGAAATCAACTCTATAATTTTCAATGTATTGTACTTTAAATGCTTCCTCAACGCATTCGATTGTGCTTCACTAGACAAGTTACAGTTTCCAGTTTCCAGCTCTCCATAATGAAATCGCAAGTATATACGCATATTATATATGTATATAGTCCTAGCCAGAACCAGCACCATTCACCCAACCCAACCATCCATTCAATATTGTTGCCTTCCGCTTTTCGTTTTGTCGTTTTCTTGAAAATTGAATTTCCTACGCCAATAAATGTGCTTTAGGAATCTTGGCAACAACACTCTGACTGAGGAAGTTCGAGGAGTCGAAGGAGTCACAGGAGGAAAATTGTTGATGGGAGCGGGAAAAGGGAGGTTTGTCTATGGGAATGTGAACGCAAAAATCAATCAAACAAAACGGACTGACACTTAGACAGACGATTAGGAAGTAAAAGCACCAGCAGCAACTTGATATGCAAGTCAGTCGATATCGAAACGAAGGAGACAAGATGTGAGCAGCAAAGAAACGAAGAAAGAGGCGTTGGAGGAATGGGAATGGAAGTAACAGCATATGGAGCGTAATGTTGATGCCCTTTTCTCTCAATGTTTCGGTCAAACGCACAGCAACAGAGCGTTAAATTTGTAACAGCAACAAAAGCAACAAAGATAGAATATTTGAATTTCCCCCTTCAATTCGTAAGCATTCATTATCAGCATAGAGTTCTCTATGTATTATTTGTCAGAGAAAACGTCGAAAATCTCAAGTAAACCAAAATCCTAAAGTATGCAGCATGCAGACAACAATGTGATGGCCACAATTTGTCCACTAGCCGAATGTCGGCAATTGGTGGCCCATTCGCATCTCTTGCGTCACATGATAAGCGAACATCTGGATGAGCGTCCACACACCATACCCTTCCAGTTGCGTCTTCGTCAAGTGCTAACGGGTCAGCGAACTCTGCTCCTGCTGGCCCATCGGCAATTACGTCCGGATCGGGACGAGTGCCTGGCCGTTCTGAATTGGTATGGCGATGGTCAAAATTGTTGGAGCCAGTGCCAAAGGCAATTGGATTTGCCGCCATGTCACCAAGAGTTGAGCAACCATTTGCCCATTCTCGTGATGGTCAGCAAGACATCATGGAGCCATTTACTTCGCACGAGAGAAATGAAATTGGACGACGCCGAATCCCAGCCCATGGGGCCGGGCTATTTCTATTTATTCTGTCTACTTGCACCCTTCATAACTCGTCCTGTCTATGCCTCGTTGAGTGTTCTCAATTGTGAGTTGCATTGCCTGCGTCGGAGGCGTCAACAGATCCGCAATTTTGCCACACGCATGCATATCAGCGAATTCATCACGGGCATCGATAGCTTCTTTATGACCATTGACCAATCCGAATTGGATGAACTATGCCGACCAGATGAGTCGGCATTCCTTGAGGTTATCATCGATGGCGAAAGTCGGCCCAACTAGCCCTTCTAATTTTATAAACATTTTCCATGCAAAAAAGTAATCAGCAAAGTTTTGTCAAAATTTCTGGCCCATAATGAGGCAAAAGTTTTCAACATTTTGTGGACAGTTTTGTTTTGTTAATAAGACAAAATCAATTTGAGTTGGTTTTTTTTTCTGGTTTGGTTCGGTTTGCTTTGGTTTTTGTTGGGCGTGTGGCACCTTGGCACACATTTGCTGAGAAGTTTATTGCCAGTTCAGTTAAGCGAGCCACGTTATTGATTCTGGTCGAAACTTTATTGCCAAGCTATTTGCTTGAGCCGAGAAATAAGAAAAAGACACAGATTTCGTTTTTGTTTCTTTTATGGCCGCAACAGACCGAGAGAAGCTGCAGCTGCAAATGTGACATAAATTGCTGTGTTTTATGTATTTTTGTTATGTTATTAGCAGAGAGAAAGAGTGAGAGAAAATAAAAGAGAGAGAGAGAGAGAGTGAGCGTACATAAGAGAAACTTCTAAACTTTAGCTCTGATCACACACAGATCCATTGATCCATTTGGAATCTCGAATTCATTTCACAGCGAAGCCGAATAAAGTAAAATCGGCTATAGAAACCATTGAATAATATAACTAAGATCAGCGTTCAATAAAATTTTTTTGTGCTTTAATTTTCAACTTTAAATTTTTTCACTAATAATAATCTTGAAACCTTTTTTTTTCTTGGCAATGCCATGGTATACTTTTACTTATTGCATATGAGAATTTCATTGTCTGAAGAAGAAGAAAGAGGATTAAACGGACGCAGACACAGTCACACCGACACATACACACACACACACACAAAAGGGAAACAAAACAAAGAGGCCAAGAAAATTGCAAACAAAAAATAGGAAAGGCAAACTGCTGGCATATTTGCTACTTGAAATCCTCATATAACACGGTGACATGTTTACGATGCATTCGCATATAGTTACTATGTCTACATACGATACGGCTGGCTTCCGTATCTTTTATAAGGCATTTTCTTGGGCTTGGCCACTTTTTTTTTGTGCGTTTTCCTTTTGCTTTTGCTTGTTTTGTTTTTTAACATTGTGCGTAGTTTTTATGCGCCTGTTGGCATTTTCATTGAGCAGAAATCACAAAAACTGTGCCCCCTATCGTTTCGTCCCGCACTATGAGCCATCTTCTTATGAGAAGCATCATCATGTGTCTGTGTCTGTGTGTGTGTGTGTGTGTGTATGTGTGTGTGTCTACGTGCGTGCTCTCAAAACGACAACATCCCTTGGGTGAGCACGACAAGAACGACGATAGCAACGGCAACACATAAAGGCTAAATTGGACTTGAATGTTCGCCCAAGGAGTACAAAGGGATAAGTTGATGGTCTTGTAGACTCGATACCGAAATGGACAAACGTCCAGCACTCAAGTCATTTAGCGGCCGTAAAAGTATAGCCCTCTCCCTCCCCTCCCCCCGTCTCCATTCATTTTGGAGCCAAAGGCAAAGCCAAGGTAGCCTATTGAATTGGAAAATTCAATGGTGTATTTGCCATTTAAACGAGCAAGTGTATAATTACGTTGAATGTATGATAGGTCCACCTCAATGCAAATTAGAATACAAATGTCATCGTGTTCGATCTGTATCTTAGCTCAGTCTCTGTCTCGGGCCAACAGTAAACCGGACAAAGGTTATGTCCCTGTCAAAGCGTCTGTTTTTGCTTTAAACTGTAAACAGCATTTTAAGAACATAAAAAGTAAATAACTTCTGGTTCGCAATTACAAATAATATAAGCAAATGCTGCTAAAGCTTAATGTAAAAATACTTTAAAGCAAAACAAAAAAAGGTCTCGATACATCAATTGGCATAAGCAGTGGCGTATCTAAGAATGTGTAACAAGAGGTATTCCCATCTATAAGCAAATATCAAGAGCTCAAAAATTATTTACATTTTCAAAAATAAATGGCATGAAATTTAAATTATCTTTTTTGAGTAATTAATTGCAAATTATTGCTAATTGTAAAAATTATATAAATTATTATAAACATTAAGATCATTAGTTGATTTTTCTAACACCTTTAACATTGATCTTCTTGATTTATTTGTTCTCCTATCGTAACCCAAAAATTAGTTGCATACTTTTAGGCAAATTTTTACAAATTTGCTGAAAAAACTTTTGTGATTCGTTTAATTATAAATAAAATAAAATGAATTTGAGTTTAGCAGTAACAGAAAGATAAACAGACTTTAGAACCCTAGAATTTTTGCTTTACCAGTGTTGGTTAAGTGGTAAATGATCGAAATTCGACATTTAAAGTGTTGAGCTTATTTTTGCTGATAGTTGTTCTGTTTGGTTGTGAAGAGGGGGGGGGGCTTTGGCAAGGGTTTAAGCGGTAGTTTCGTTCGCACAGTCACAGTTTGCACAAGTTTTTCTGCTGACTTTTTAGACTAAAAGTCAAATATTTCATTTGGAAATTCCTAGCGACGAGGCGGGAATGAAATGCGAAAATTTCTAAAAATGAAAAAAAAAAACAAATGGGAGCGAGGGAGACAGAGAGAGAGAGAGAGAGAGAGAGAGAAAACTAAGTAGAAGCGGGAACTGTTGGGTAAGCGGTCTGATGTCTACTCTGCCGATAGCAGTAAAACACATTTTTCTCACACTATCCCCCGCCCCCCCATGGCCTTCTAGCTCTCCCTCTAGCCCTTTTAGCCCATGGCGGCTGCTTCAAAACTATAAATTAAGTTTACAACTTTTCCGCAGAAAGTTTTTTGCTTTTTTCCCCCGCTACTCTTCCCCTTATACCAATTGTTGTTGTTGTTGTTGCTTCTATTATTTTCACTGTTTTATCACAGTGTGACAAAATAGCATGTTGATACTATGAGAGATTTTTGTGGGGGAAGGGGGGTGAGGTAGTGAAGGCAACAAGCCAATCTGTGCGCTATTGCTCTCTCTTTCTTTCTCTCTTGGCCTCTGTCTTTAACAAAACAAAAAATGTATGTCAAGCGGCCCCCAAAAGTAACTTTGACATCCATCATTTGCCATCTTTGCACTTTGTTGACCTCTTTTTGTAACTGACACAAAGGAAGTTGGCCCCACCAGCAGCCACCTAAGACCAACCACAGTTTACCCATCCTCACCTCACCTGACCTCAGTTCACCCCCTCCACCCCCCACCCCAACAACGACTAACTTAACTGACAGCTAATCAAAATGTCGCACAAAGTTCATTAACAACATTTTCCAGTCAATTGTCTTGTCAAGGTGCGGTGAGAGCTCATGCATATATATTTCTGCAGCAATGTATTTATGTACCACCTCTCCCTCCTCACCACTACCGCAAAAATTTGCTGCAGAAGGAGCTCCAGCAGCAGCAACAGCAGCAGCAGGTTCACTTTGTTAACAACTTGGCATAAAGTTGTTTGTCTTTCACCTCAGCGTGTCGATGACATGACAACGACTACGATTTCAACTACAGACTAGACACACTGGTTGCCCTTGTGAAAGGCATTAGCCACGCCCACTCCCTCACCTAGTTGGCCAATTTTATTGGCAGGCAAATCAACAGAAACTTAACGAACTGTTGCTAAAAAAACAACAAATCAAATTCAATGATTTGTTTAAATTTTGTTCCCTTTTGTTAGCTGATTTTTAAATTTTTGCGCATACTTTAATTTGAAATTTATCAACAAATAGATAAAAATTTATGTTTTAAATTTAATAATGTCTTTTCGAGGGAAAATGAACGCCTTAACTATTTAACTAATTATCCTTAACTAAGTCAAATACGAATAGATAATGTCTTTCTAAATATAGTTTGTCTATAATTGCTGACGTCTTTCCATACTTTAATCTAAACTTAATTATTTGACTTTGGGCCCGCCCCCAAACCAATTTGGACCCCTTGCATGTTCGATAGGGCCAATGTTTTTGTGAATCTAATTTCTTGTTTTATTTTATTCGTTTTTCGTTTTCCTTTTTTGTGTTTTTTTTTTGGGGCCAACATGCAAAAGGCAAAGGGAAAAGCACAAAAAAAAAAACAAAACAAAATATTGGTAAAAAACTACAAAAAAAAACAGAAAAAGAATGAAAGCTGAGGCTGAGCTCCACTCGATATTTATATGCATGCCATCAACTGCATAGATTATTTTTTGCATATAAAATGGGTAAAAAAAGGGTTTTTGCACTCACATGTAAAGCACGCAATACGCACACACACACACACACACACACACACACACGGGCACACAATTTTATACCAAATATATATATGAGGATTATGTGTGTGTATGCGAAATCTGGATTATATATAGGTACATGCATACGACTTCAAGTTGAGGAATTTCAGATGATATGCCCATCTCTTGCAGATATTCTTTAACGAAAAATTCAAGAAAAAGTCATCGGAAAACTCGCCGCAATGTGAAGACTTCCCTATGAATAGGTTTATTCTTGCATGTGAGTGAAAGAAGGCACCCAGAGAGAGAGAGAGACAACAGAGAAAAGCCCTAGGAAAAAATGACAAACAGGTCAAGGATATGCATATGCGTATGTAAGATGCGCGAAATAAGTGTACATATGAAACAGATCGAATGCCTTGGGTCAAAATAATATTTGTTTTTCTATAAAAAGAAGCCAAATCAGTTTATGTTTCCTAATGAAAGGCTCAAGACGCACTGGCAAGTTGCAATTGTAAGCGGTGATGAACGCACAAGTAACTGATGTACGCATAAGTGACTGGTTTACTCACAAGTGACTGATGTACGCACAAGCAACTGATGTAAGCACAAATAACTGATGTAAGCACAAGTAAATGATGTAAGCACAAGCAACTAAAGTACGCACAAGTAACTGATGTACGCACAAGCGACTGATGTAAGCACAAGTAACTGATGTACGCACAAGCAACTGATTGATAAGATTAAGAGTAAGATGAAAGAGGGAGCTTTTTTTATTCACCAATATGCCCAACCTTGTGTTCAATATAGCATGAAACTCATAGGATAATCCTGATACAAGAAACACGGCAGATTTTTGCAATAACAAAGCGAAACATCACATTGAGAGGGAGAAATAAGTTCATGCTTCTTTTTTTTGGTCGCGTACCTTTCTGGCACCTTTAGGCCACAGAGGTGAAAAGCAACAATAAGGCGAAAAGGACTGAGAATGGCTGTCTTCCGTCACCGTCACCGTCAGCGTCAGCGACAGCGACAGCGACAGCGACAGCGACAGCGTCACCGTCATTGTCATTATTTCGGATGCCATTGTCAAGATGCACAAGTGAACGCATAATTGTTTACACATGAATACATTGAACAAATATTTACCAACACATTCGGGGTCGCCCATTCTGTTTGCCATTTCGCTATCATTCCCGCAACCGTTGGTGCTTCTTCTCATCAGCAGCAACAACATAATCATCATTATCATCATCATCATCATCAGCAGCAGCAGCAGCAGGAGGAGCAGGTGCAGGAACAGGAGTAGAAGCTGCAGCCGAAAAGCATTTGCATTTTGCATTTGCATCTGCATCTGGAATCTAGAATCTGGTTGGCATTGCCAAGTCAAAGAAGGTCCTTAATCTGCTTACCTTAGCGACATCTCCCTCTGCCTCTCCCTCTCCCGCTCTCTCTCTCTCTCTCTCTCTCTCTCATTCACTCACTATCCATCTCTTCTTTTCTCTTTCGTTTCTTTTATGTTGTTGTCGCTGTCGTTGCACCAAAGAAGTTGCTGAGTTTGCCAAGCTTTGCTTTAATTACGGTCCCTCGACTTTGAGAGCATAAACAAATTGCAAAATTGTTTATGGCATGCAAATTAATCAAATCTCTTTCTCAATTAAGCCCAACCCAAGCAGCTGGCATGAGGGGTAGCCCAGCATCAGGACTAGGACAGGCATCCGATGTGCATCGACAAGGACAAACCAAAGCAAAATTGTGAAAGTTCGCCTCCAACGGCAACAACCAATCAGACCAAACAAAATGAAAGGAATGCCAAAGAGACTAAGAATAAACAATTCTTTAAAACAATTGTCCTAAAGATCACAATTCATAGGCAAAGAATGGTCCTTCAGAATGCCTTTCGTACTTTTATTGACAATTTATTGCCAATATTAACAGAATCTTCATAATTGGTTCTATTACATCGGAAGTGCTCCTTCCCCCTCCCACTCTCTAAGGCTTACCGGAAACTCTATGGCCATAATCAATTTTCCATTCCTCTCCCTCTAGAATGGAGAGGCGCATCACACACACACACACACATTTTGGTAAGGACATTTGACTCTGGGGACACTTGCTTTTTAATTAGATTGACTTCCGGCAAAAATATCGTCAATGTGAAGCATTTCTGATGCAGGCTAACGGACTAAGCGGAAGAAAATAAAACCGGATGACCAAACTGATGGAAGGATAAACAGGTGAACAAATAAACGGATTGAAGAGACTTCAAATGCACAGACAGATAGACGGACAGACAGACAGATGAACGGATAGATCATTTTACAAACTTTTCGCAAATTGAGATTGATTTAAATTGAATTCAAATTAATTTAATGATTACACTTTACAAAATATTAATAACAAGTATAAACGGTTTAATTTGAATTTAAAAAAACGAACGCCTTTTGGCTCGCGGGCAAAATCATAAGTTATACACAATCGTGGGGCATATCGAAATTATTGATTTCCTTAATTGAAATCGAGTATTCATTCTTTTGTGGGTCAGCTTGCTCACCTCTCTCTTACTCAGATTGCTCTCATGGCATTCATTCCATTCCATTTCGGCCATTTCCATTGATAAAACTTTATCAATATTTGCATAAAATCGGTTTACTTTGCTCTTGCAATTATTGTAATTTATTCGTAACAGTAATTAGCCCTCGAGGGCCAAAATGTACATAGGCAATATACATACATACATACATATGTATATGAAAAGTGTAAACTTGAAAGAAAATTTCATTTAATTAGAGACTAATTATTGACACAATTTGTTGACTTCTTCATTTCATCATTGTCTCTCTTGTGTTTTAGTTCAATGTTGTCTATTGTCATCTTGTGTCAGTTTGTGTCAAATTTGTTAGTTTGTCAAATTTGTTGTTTAATTAGCATAATTTCATGTTTTATCACTCCCTCCAGGTGCAACTCACACACACACACACACACACATGGTCGAATGTTTAAAATTTAGCTTAAATACTTCGATTTAAATTGAGAGATGTATCACTAGAGTTTATCGTATAATGGTAATGCAAAAATTTTGCCATTGAGAATGGAAAATGAGATTGAAATAAATTCCACAAACAACAACTTAAATTTAATGTTGTGTGAATATTCCCTTTATCAAGTAATTGCAAACAAGTTAGTCAACAACAAATTAAGCAATTCGCCTCATCGACTCGGATATACCCTGTAGCAATTTCAAATTTCCATCTTTGTTATATATTGTTAGATGTCTAGCCTTATCTTCTTCTTACATACATACATTTGGCGACTAAGTCACTTCAAATGACGTAAGATTTAACACCTGAGACTGAGTCACCACAAACCCCTGAGAATAGGCCAAACCAAATGCCGTAAGATTCAACCTCTGAGACTAAGTCAAGCCAATTGACTTAAGTTTTAACCTCTGAGACCAAGTCACCTAATATGACGTAAGATTCAACCTCTGACACTAAGTCAAACCAAATGACGTAACTTTAAACCACTGAGACTAAGTTAACCCAAATTACGTAGGGCTCAACTCCTTAGACTAAGTCAACCCAAATAATGTAAGTTTCAACCCCTAAGACTAAGTAACCACAAACCTCTCAGTCACATCAAACAACGTAAGTGTCAATCCCTGAGACTAAGTCAACTTAAATTACGTAAGGTTCAATCCCTGAGACTAAGTCCCCTGTATGACGTAATATTCAACCCCTGACACTAGGTTACCACGAGCCCCTGAGACTAAGTTACCTTGACTCGGTTGTTGATGCTGATCATAAATATATATACTTCATTGGGTCGAAAACGCTTCCTTCTGCCTGTTATAAGTACAGGGTATAATTACAACAATTTGCCTTGCTAACGTGTTGAATAATTGGGGTTTGGCTAATGAATTAACAACTCTTCGATATTTGCTAAAAAGGGTTCTCTCTTTAATTTAATGAACTAGTTAAGAACTCATTTCATCATGAACAAGTTCACGAAACAATTTGTGATTTTTAAGCTTATCTAAATAGATTTTTTAATAAATTTCCATGACAAGTTTCCCTTTTTCGTTGCTCTTGTGGATCAACTCTTACGTTTTCTTTATCAATTATATTCTGGCCTGACCTGCCCTTCTTTCTATGCCAACTTGGCCATTCGCGCATAGATAAGCGATTAACAAAACAAAGAGAACAAAAT
The DNA here is from genome assembly GCA_024703675.1 of Drosophila nebulosa. Taxonomy (NCBI): domain Eukaryota; kingdom Metazoa; phylum Arthropoda; class Insecta; order Diptera; family Drosophilidae; genus Drosophila; species Drosophila nebulosa. Next base: position 17,055,618 of record JANFPS010000003.1, read on the forward strand.
CAACAGCTGGTCAAAGAGCAAAATCCGAGCCAAGGTCGTTGTTGGCTCGTTTCGCTTTCGCGCTCTCTCTCTCTCTCTCGCTCACTTGTTCACTCGTTCACTCTCTTCACCTCGCCAATAGAAACTCACCATAGATGGCTGGCGAAACCTTCAATGTGGTTCGGGGAGGTCCTTCGCTGCGTTGCGACTTGGCTACGTTCAGTCAAACGTTGAACTCCGCAGCTGCTGTTTGTGTTTATCAGCACACAACAACAACAACAACAACAGCGACGACAGCAACAACAATAACAGAGAAAATACAGTACAGTGGCCCGAGAGAATTCGACAAAAATCTAAAACTAAAATCTTACGAAATTCTTTCGAATGACTTCTCTCCTTTTGACGCGACAATTGGTCGGTATTTAATTCGTTATCTGCGAGTGTTGTGTGATTTGTTCTTGGTTTTTTTTTTTATTATTTTTTTTTTTGGTGTTTATGTTTTGATTTCTGTGATTTACATGCTCAACAAGAAGAAAGAAGAAAATAAGCCAGTGCCGGCATAACAGTGCGTATGATTAATATTCAATGAATATAATATAAAAATATGAATATAAGCCTAAGCCATGAGCATTGTAATAAGCAATCCAAATAAAGTGTATTCCAATTCAAATAAAATTCCAAGTGAATGAACAACAACACAAATGCAAGCACCTAGCCAGGACCTAGCCAGACCAAAATACTAATCCAGTGCACAAAACTAAAGTGAAAAAGTTCTAAGAAAACGGTTAGTAAATTTTAAAAAATTTCATTTATTTCATTTCACAATATAAGTGTGTTTTGTTTACAGGCTAGTCATACGTTTGCGACCTTTTGATTTTTTATTATTCTTCATATATTCATCCATAAAAGGGGGAGGCTTGAAGAAGCAACTAAACAAAATGTATGGAATAGATCATTGGAATCTCTTTGAAATTTGATATAATGTACTTACTCGCAGACAAAACAAATTGGTGTATACTTGCAATGAACTGTTGAGAAAGTTAATAGATGGTTAATAGAATACATTCAGGGGAAAGGAAATATAGTGAGAGACATAAGAAACTTTTGGTGTAAAGTCTTTAAAGGATTGCGAGTTATTTGGTAATATTTTTGAAAGAAGGGACTCGATTTTCGATTAGATAAAAGTTTGATGTTAAATTTGTTTGTCTTCCCTGACCAACTTTAGTGCTAATTAGCTTAGAAAATATTTGATTGTGTTATGATTGATTGTTTGATATACACTTACCCGATAAACAAGCGCTGCAAACATAACCAATATCCAAGACATTCTTATGGCAAACACACGAGGGTCTATAGTCGACTAATGGTTGCTCCGGATAATTGAATTGAAATCTCTCCACTGGCGACATTAGAAAGAGGCCAAGCAAACGTGTCAATAGGCCATCGAAATCATTTGTGGCATAATAGAAGCCACCGGTCACATCGGTTGCCTGACGCCAAATCGATATGGTATGGCCACGATCCAGAATGCAGACATCCAAGGCCACACGTGAACTCTTGGCACCATTGAACATATGCATATAGTTGGTTAGAAGATTACTGGATGGTTCCGTGGCAGTTACAATGAGGACACGTGCCTCGATTCTCGATTGAAGACCCTTGGCGATGCCGAGATTTATTTCACGACGACGCCGCTGTATATAGCACAAGGCCTTGCCTATGGCACCGGCCAAAAGGCTAACCGATGGACCCATCTTTGAGCCAGCACTGGCATCTTGTCGCATCAGTTCGGTGAAGCGTACTTTCGTTATATAATCGGCAAAATCAAAGGCATCCAAAGAATTCTCCAGGCAACGTAAATTCAAACGTAATCTGTCCGGTTGTACGAGATTGCTGGAAAAATAAAATGAAATGGTTTTATCTATTGAAAGCTTGTAGCTTCTTCTAATCTTACACAGACAGACGGGAGCAGGCCACAAAAGCCAATTCATTTTGCGATCTGCCCAATAGATGGGAACTACCCAGCATAGTGACTGCATTTAGAACTTGAGTGAATAACTCGGGCTTGCGTCTCAGATATGGCTGTTGGACATCATGATCCAATATGATAACCATTATGTCCTTGTCGACCGGCTCTTTAATATAAAATTTGGATATATTTAGTCATAATCAATTTCATGTGACTTCCGAAGGGGACTTACTCAATTTTTTTAGTTGCAATTGCTTTAGCTCTTTCAACTTGACCGATTCGAAATCATGTTGATTATCTTTTGCCCGCGCGTCTGTCTCATCTTTGAATTTATTATCTTCTCTCTCCCTCTTGCGTCTTTCCCTTTCATGTTTCTTTTTCTCCAGCGCTTTCACATCGATAATCATGTCAGCATTGTCGGTTTTAGCAGCGATTTTACTTTTATTCTCCACATTCTTAGACACTTTTAAAGAATCAGATTTAAGTGCTGCACTTGCAGCTGACGATGTTGTTGCTGCTGTTGTTGTTGTTGCTGCTGCTGCTGTTGTTGTTGTTATTGTATCAATATTTATATCGCGAAAGAAGTTGGCAAAAGTTTCATCATCGCGTATAAATGAATAATTTGTCTCCATAATTTCCTCAATTATTTTGCTAGGCCACAACAATTAAGCAAAGAAAATGACTTTTCAATTTAAGTTTCTAGTGCTAGAAAACGACCAAATACAGCGATGCATTTCTTGACACTCTTAACACTGACATTGACACTGACACTGACATTGACAATGACAATGACATTTGATTGTTATGCAATGCCGCGAAAACATTTGTCAATTTGAATTCCTTTTCAAATTTAAAGTTCGACTCTTATTTTTGTTTTTTTTTTGGTTTGCCTGCTAAAAATAATCATCGTTAATTAGAATTGTTGTCAAAGATTAAAAGACAATTCGACTTGTCAAATCAAAGATGAGAACATGTCTCAGGTCCGCTTCGAAATCAGAAACTTTCAAATAGTTTTCGAAATTTTTCTCTCTCTCTCTCTCTCTCTCAAAACTTCATTGAAAAAATATACAATGTTCTCTGACTAGTCATTTTTCAATATAACAGATAATCAATTTTTGGCATGCCACAAGAAAAAAAATAAAACAAAAATCGTCACACACAGACACCGTTAACCATAATAAGTGGCCACATCGAGAAGTTAGAAAAGGAAAAGGAAAGTGTGACAAACTGAAATAAACGAAAGTTTTTCTGACTAAAGTCAAGTCAAAAAGAAAGAGAGAGAGACAGAGAGGGGTAGACACGTATAGCACACACACATACACGCACACACGCACACATGTATACTGGCATAACGACCAGAGGACCTACATGATTTATAAGGCACATTAAATTGAATATTCAACATAATGTAGCATTTAAATGACCCACGCACAAGGCTAAGGCTCTCGCATAAAACAGAGAGAGAAAGTAAAAGTGAGAGAGAGAGAGTTAGAGAGGAGATGTAAGGCAAAAGTCGGCCTTGAAGGTCACTCGATAAGTGACTTACACGTTAAGAAATCAAAAGCTAAGAAAAACAAAAAATGCCTTTGTTTAAATGCCAACAAAACACTTAAAGTTTTTCCCGGTCAGAGAGAGAGAGAAACCGATTGAATTTCCCCACCCCACCCCACACCGCGCGAGTTGAACTTTTCTTCACTCGTTCATTGGGTTAACACGCGCACACACACACACACAGAAAAATATTCCAAAAACTTGGAATATGTGTGCAAAAGTAATTTACCAACACAGCCAATGCGAAAGCATCATAAATCACCTTCCCTACGCCAAACAAAAAAAAAAACCTACCCAATAACCTCCAGCAGAGTGAATGAGATGGGGCGGGGCAGGGTGCGTCGTCGGAGAAGGGGGAAACAAACTACAGAAACTGACACAAATCGTGTACGCGCCCCTCAGTCAGTCAGTGGTGAGTGAGAGAGCGCGAGGGGGGAGGACTACAGATAGAGAGACACGCGTTACGTGCTCAAGTCAAATGTCAAAAGTCAGCCAATTTCAGCAACATTTTGACAGACAATAATGCCCATGCATGCACGGGCCACACACGCACACACACGCACACACTCTGACACGCTCTTTGCTAGTGTTTTGATAGCGTTTTACAACACTATGCAGCAAACTGGCATAAATTAACTTACCTGCAACTGAGCATAAAAATGAAAAAAACGAAACAAATAAATTTCAAAAGTTATTGATAAATATTCGCTTACCTTAGGCACCTATAAATGATAAATTAAATGTCAAGGGCTTTTTATTTTACTTAAACTTTAAACTTTGAATTTAAGAAAGTCATATTAAACAAAAACTTAGCGCAGATATTAAAGAGCCATAAACTACGCACTTCATAGATTTAGTGGCTTTTTTATTTATCGATATTCATTTTAAGTTCCTTTTCTTCCTACACTCCTTGTCACTGCAATAGGACAACCTGCACAGGTAACGCCCTTTTACGTTCAAAGAGAACTGATTATGCATCTCTCTCAGAAATTAAACGCACATTTAGGCGGCAGATGTCCTTTACAAGTGTTGAGAGGCATTTGGGTTAATTAGGTGGTGAGTAGACCTAACCATATGAAGCGCATAGTTAACCTACAGGGAACATAAAATTGTGCTAACTAGAGTAGGCATGTCATTTTAAAAATCACATATACAGATGAGTTTTTTTTTTGCTAGTCTTCAACTAGTTAACATACTTAAACAAACAATTCTATTTTATTTTTTGTTTTCAATATAAAAAAAAACACACAAGACAACAAACAAAGAAAACGATGGATTTTTTAAGTTTTTTGGCCGATACGCAACGTTTAATTGAATGGGTGAGCTAAAAAGAGAGAGTGTGTGTGTGTGTATTTGTGTGTTTTTGTGTGTGTTTGTGTGTGTGTGTGTGTGTGTGTAATTGTATTTGACAATCTTGCAGCTACCAGGCACAAATGGGCACGACCTTATGTACATAGCACTGTCGCATGAATGCTGCGACCTGGATTCGGTGGTCAGCACATTGGCCATTGCTTACTTTCGTTACAAGAATCGTGGACCAATGGAGCATCACTTTCTGCCCGTACTGAACATGATGCGACGCGACTATCCAACCAAATCGGAAGTGCGTTTTCTTCTCGAGAAGCACAATATCACACCGTCCAGGCATTTGGTGTTCCGTGATGATGTGCCCGAATGTTTGCTGTTACGCTGTCGCTTCATATTGGTCAATCACCATGTGAGTCCGTTTCACTATTGCGTCGAGGAGGTATACGATTATCGTGCCTTTCAATGTGAGGCCGCCCGCCTGCCGATCTACTGTCAACGCATCATGCATCCGATGCGTTCGTGTGTCGCTTTGATAGCCGAACGCTTTGCCAGCACCCTGTATAATTATGCCGGCGTCCAGTGTCCATTGATATTCGATCTGCTGCATGCCGCGATACTCTTGCAGAATAGCAATTTCGTTCAGATACCGAAGGCAATGCTGCCCAGTGTCCGGGACTATCAGATGCTACAGTTTCTCGAGAAGCATTTGGGTGAACTGCAGCCGGAGCAGCGGACCACATTGTACGATACTCTGGTGAAGGCTCTCTTCGATCTTAGTTCGCTGACACTGCCACAAATATTGCGACGCGAATTCAAAATACTTCGAGCCACAAATGGTCTGCGTCTTGTGCGAATTGCCCAATGCTGTTTCCCCATGGCCGTAACACGTTTCATATCCTACGAGTTTGCCCAACTGGCATTGCAGGAGTTTGCCGCCGAGCATGATTGCGATTACATTATGCTCCTGGGTACCAGCATGCATCCGAGGGGCGGTCTTGGCATCAAAGAGCTGGGACTTATACCCCTGGACGGGTTGCACGATATCGTAGGGCGTCGCATTTTCGAGCACATGATAATCAATTTAACGGCATCGGTCAGTCCGTTGCTGTGTCTGGAGCCGCATCGACATTTGGATTTCATGCAGGGAGCATTCTTTTTTCTAAATGTCTGGAATATTGGTTTCTATGACGTCTTGCATCTGATGCAACGTATTCTCTACAATTGGGTATCTGAAGATGTTTTTTATTCAATTTAATGATTTCAATTCTCAACAGCAAGTCAACATTACGAGAAAACCCTTACAAAGAATTGAAATAAATCTAAAAAAAAAGGGAGAAAATAGGTCTATATTTTGTATAAATTATGAGAATAGCAAAGAATTTCCATCTTCTTCTTCTTTAAATTCTAAACAAATGTGAAATATAATTTGATAATATTTATCATGTGCAGTAAGGGAGAGAGAATGGGGAAATTGCCGCCTCACCTTTATACCCTTTGAAATGAGACACACACACACACACACACACACAAAATGAGAGAGGAAAGGAGGCAAGAAAAAGAGATGACAAGGTTAGCTCAGGCCATTAGACAACGCATTAATCTAATCATATGAGAGTATATATACATAACGAACAACCGAAAATCATAAACTCAAAAATGGAGTTTTTCATTGGAATCACACATACACACACACAGGCACACACGCATTCGCAAGTTGATTTATAAGCGCGCTGATGCCAGTTACGTGCAAAATGGTAGCAAGTTTTTGGCCCACGCAATCTCCATTCTCCTCCACTCTTCTCCAATCTTCTCCAGTCTCCTCCACTCACTCAATAATGCTGCGAGTTGGAAATGGAAAAGGAGAAGAAGCTTAGGAGCTTGTCAGCCTTTGTGAGCTCAGGTTAAAAGGGATTTTGGGCAGTGGATAGGGATGGGCAGGGGGACAAGGTGAGGACATCTCCCCAATGCGCAAATTGCTTGCAACACTTTTTGTGTGCGCCGTTTGCCATTTTTTTTTTTTGGCTTTTATAAATCGTTTAGACCCGACTCTCATGCCACCCAAACAACGCCCAACGACCGACCAACCGACCGACACCTTCCGGTTGCTGTTGAACTCCATTCACATTTCCCTTCCCTCTTTCCAGCATTGTGTTGTTGCTGTTGATAACAACAACAACAACAACAGTCAAAAAAGAAGCCGAAAAACAGGAAGCGTCGTCAACATTGTCGCAAGTTTCCATTATGCTCACTCAAAATACATCCATCAAGCAAAAGCATTTATATAAGCCAAGGTATATATGTATATATATATAACTATATATACATAAGTATGTATATACCTCATTTATATGTTTAGATAAAGCCAAAGGCTAAAGGTACTAACGCTCTGTGTTCACTTTTTTCTTTTCTTTCTTTCTGTCACTCCTCTCCTCTCCTCGCTCTTTCTCTGTTGCTCTGGTACTTCTTTGCTAATTGTTACTTCTTCTTCTTCTTCTTCTTGTGTGTTGTTGTCGTCTTCGTTGTATCGTTTAGCATTGCATACTTTTGTGCGCTGTTGTGCGTCGCGTAATGAAGATAATTGCTGTTAAGCG